>CAUYLG010046636.1:0-92738 GCA_963573385.1 Cacajao melanocephalus | reverse complement strand
GCTGCGATCCCCTGTAGGAGGAGAGGCATTCTGATTTCGGGTGTTCTCAGCCTTTTTACACTGGTTTCTTCCCATTTTTGTGGATTTATCCACCTGTCGTCTTTGTAATTGCCGACTTTCAGATTGGGTCTGAGTGGACGTCTGGCTTGTTGGTGATGAGGTTTTTTCTGTTTCTTAGTTTTCCTTTGGCGGACACCTGTTCCCCACAGAGCTAGGCCTTTCCGGGTTCAGCTATGCTTACTGTGAAACGCTCAGTCCTCAGCACTTCCAATTGCTGTTCTCCTTGTGGGGATGGGACCAGCCGAGCCCAACTCAAAGGGCACCCAGTCCGTATACTCCGCACTGAGAAGTGCCGCACCGGGGCGCCGGCCAAACAGTAGTGCCGGCCAAAAGAGTCACGCTGGCGACTCATGTGGCTCCTCTGCTCGGTATCTCCCAGTTTGTGGGCAACAGAAATTCGTCTGAAATTGCGGCGCTCTCTGCGCTTTCACTGGGAGCTACAATCCTGAGCTGCTGCTAAATGGCCATCTTGGATCTCTCTCCGCCCGGTGAGGAAGTTTTTTCTGTTTTTTAGTTTTCCTTTGGCAGACATCCCTTCCCCGCAGAGCTGGACCTTCCTGGGTTCGGCTGTGCTTGCTATGAAACTCTCAGTCCTCAGCGCTTCCAATTGCTGTTCTCCTTGTGGGAATGGGACCAGCCGAGCCTGACTCTAAGGGCACCCTGTCCCATATACTCCGCACCGAGAAGCGCCGCGCTGGTCAAAAGAGTCGCGCTGGTCACCCGTGTGGCTCCTCCACCGAGAATCTCCCAGTCTGTGGGCAACAAAAATTCATCTGAAAGTGTGGTGTCCACTTGCTCTCTGTGCTTTCACTGGGAGCTACAGTCCTGAGCTGCTGCTAACTGGCCATCTTGGATCTCTCTCCTCTATTTTTAACATTTCAGAACATAGCCAACTAAAATCCTATATTAGAAAATAAAAATTGTAGATTGACCAAAACTTTATTTTGTTTTTAACCTAGAATTTTGTCAACACTGTGTGCTGAAGTTGGTTATTACATATGTCTTTGTTTTAAGACGTTGAAAATCATTAGGTACTAGCGATGATTCACACAGTGGTTAAGGGGAACTGACCTTAACTTTAGGTAAGTGAGTTTGCATTGTGGCTATGCCTCTTACTGTATTGCTTCCTGAAGCCTCAGTTTCTTCATTTGTAAAATGGAATTTTAATAAATCCTATTCTCATAGCAGTGTTTTGAGGACTAAATGAGATAACTATGTAAAGGCTTTGAAGGTATCTAGCACAGAATAATGTGCTCAGTAATGAAAAAAGTCATTAGTATTATTGCTATTTAGTAAAGGCATTTTGTTTGGTAGGCAAAATTCTTTCAAGCTGTGGGATGTCCAATATTCTTAGTTTTCAGCTGGAAAATGGAAGTCCAGAGAGGTTGCTGGCCATACCAGGGTAACATCTTACCTTAGGCATGGAATTCAGGTTCCATGACTCTTCGGTCCCAACAGAATATGGCTAACTTAGAATTGTGATTTCTTTTTGATGCTTCTTGGAGAAAACTCTCTATTGAGCGGCAATTTCCATGCCTTTATTTAGATTAGTTCCTCAATTTATGTAATGAAAGACACCTTAGAAATTTTACTTTCTTGCTAAGTGTGACAGATGTTCCAGAACCTAGTAGTCTATTGGGAACTAATGACCAGAAGGGCCATTAACTTTCTCTTGGGTTACCTCTTCTTTTTGACTATGCTTGATTTGGCTTGTTAGCTGCGCATTTGAAACTGAGACATAAACCCTTGGAAGAGCTGCATGAGATTTCAGCTAAGCTCTTTTGATCGTCTGTGGAAGTACTTCTCTTTGAAACATATTCTGGGCCTGTTAAGTATTTGACCATATTCAGAGTGGACAAACTGGCACACAGGTAGGCTTTGGAAAAAGTGCCAAAGGACTTTCAAGAGGTCTAATTAGTCAGTAAAGAAGTATATTGAAGTATAGCATGTTTTTATACTTTTATTTCACTAAAGAGTTAGTGAAAAGTTTTCCAAAGCATATCTCAATATAAATACAGAGTTATATAACACAGAATTCTCACTCTGCTCCAAGGCATTTCAGCTGCTCAAAATATGTTCCTTAATTTTGAGTCATCAGAGGGGCTATAAAGCATTGAGGTGTACATAACGGGGGCCTGTACCTTGCATGTTAAAACTACACTTGTAAGACTGTTCTGAGCTAATGCTTTTACTTTTTTATGAACTGCTGTGACATATATGAATAATTCATTCATGAAACCAAAAGTATAACCACAGAGGCTTCCTCCGTAGGGTGTCTTGGTATGGCTGTTGACAGTACTAAAAGAAGTATTAACAGCATTACCAGAGAAGGATAGAAAGGAGTCATCAGCAACCCACCTCTTGAGATTGTCTGTCAACTTTTACAGATGGGACTCCTGTGTAAATTCAAGTGTGGTGCTATAAAATTCAAAAAGCTAATGTAGGTTAAAATGCTTCCAAGGCATGTTTGCAGGGAACTATATATGGCTGAAGATTATCTTGTATATTTTGAGGGGTTATGGGTAGGAAATAGGAAGTAAAATATCCCCTGCCTTGGCAGTTTCTCTTGAGAGTCTAAAATTCAGAATTCAGACTCAGGAAAAAAATTTATAGAATTCAGGAAAAAAAAAATGCCTTGAAATGAGATTCAAACATGAAATGGTGCAGGAATTCTCCTATCACAGTGGCACAGTGGGTCATATACTTCAAACATTTCTTTGGGCAGACTCAAGACTGTGAAAGAATCTAATTATTCCCATGCCTATGGTTCCAGTTATAATAGGTAATGTATTGATCTCTTCATGTGCCCTATCTCATTTAATCCACACAACCATCCTATGAGGTATACTTGGTTATAATTACTACCCTGTTTTAGAGATTATTCAACTGGGACTGGAGTAAGGAGAGTACCTTGTTCTGAATCACCCAGTAAGTAAAGGTGTGTGTCTGGATTTGAACATGTGTCTGTCTGACCAGAGCATTAGTTCCCTGCAATACAGTACAAAGAGGAAGGTTATAAAGAAGACAGGATGGACAGTTTTTGTTTGGCTATCCTGAGGGGCAGTAGAGATTATGCAATTATCATGAATTTTACAAATTAACTCCACCAATGAAGGGTAATACCTTAGACAAGTCAGTCTTCTGAACTCCCAATTTATCATTTATAAAGTGAACCTATTGGGTTTTCTGTGAAGAATAAGTCAGTTATCATGTTCAGGAGTGCTCTGAAATGCAAGGTACAACACAGATGTGAGGTCCTCTTACAGGGAGCAACTTAGAGGCAGAGACCTTGCCCTCAGGGCACTGGATCCACTTACCATGATGTAAGAAGGATTCATTTCAAGAGATATACAACAGGTTGCGCATGATGGTTCACGCCTATCATCCCAATGCTTTGGGAGGCCAAGGTGGGAGGATAGCTTGAGGCCAGGAGTTCAAGATCTATTTGGGCAACATAGTGAAAATTAAAAAAACAAACAAACAAACAAACGAAAAAAAAACAGGCATGGTGGTGCACACCTGGAGTCCCAACTACTCGGGAGGCTGAGGTGGGAAGATCACTTGAGCCGAGGAGTTTGAGAGATATATCACAAACTTCACTTAAATAATTATGCCCAAAGAAAATGTCGCTTAAGGGGATTGAAGACTCACTGATGAGCACCTGTGTCAGATTCTCTGAAATGCAAATCATCTGGCATTGTTTTGCCTCACCTGTGGGTCAGTCTTAGTTCTGGGGAGAGAAGCCATTTTTGAAAAGGAGAAAGGAAGTCTTATGAGCCAAGGAAAAACAAGATTTAGAGAAGGATAGGTTAATCAGTTCCACTGTCAGAATAGATGAAAGCAGAAGGGAGCTGGGGTTTCTCACCCATAACCACAATGGAGAGACGTAATGTTTGTTAAATTTTGCAATATCCCCATGCCTCTTGGCAGGCTTGTGCCCCTTTTTGTTTTTCCTTAGGAATTCAGAGCAAATACTCAGAGCAAATACCAAAAACACTTGTCATTCATGAGAAGTTATAAGTACTATATTCATCAGCTAGTTCTAGAAACTGGGTTGTGGAATAACCTGGAATAGATGTTCTTAGCTTTAAAACAAAATTAAGGAGTGGAGCAAGGATAATCCCTGATGAATAAAGATATGTACATGGATTCAATCTGAGAGACCCAAGTGAGTTGTGAAGCTAAGAATCAGAAGATATCACCGTCACCATCACCAGCATTATCTTAATCTCATCATCATCACCTTCGAGCTGCTGAGTGTTTACTATAAGGCATCCACTAAGCTGTCATTTCATTTGATATTCACAACAGCCCCATATTATATAAAAGGCAACATTAGTAAGAGAGGTTGAATGACTTACCCAAAATACTTGAAGTCAATCTCTGTATTGAACTTAGACCTGTCTAATTCCCAGATCTTAAGGCAAAACTCCTGTCCTATGCTGAAAATGCATCTTTTCCCAACACTGACAAAGTCTGAAATGAGGTCATTGTAAACTGCTTTAAAGGACTTCCCTAGAAAAGAAAACACTGATAGACTTAATGGTATAAATATTAAAGCTGCTGTAGTTGTCTCGAAGCACCATAAATAAAATTCAAAGGCAAGCAACAAGTAAGAAACACATTAAAAATATGTATGGTGAAAGATTAACTTTAGTATATAAAGAACTCTTTATATCTTAATACAAAAGGCATTTAAAATATAAGTAAATAAAAATTAATAAATAAGAAAATGATGCATAAACATATTTTTTAAAATTTATTTTCTCTGCTAATCAAGTAAATGCACATTAAATCAATGATATATGGAGAAAATGATCATCAACTTATATAATATTGAACATAGCATTTGTACACAGTCTTAGCAAAACTATAAGACAAGCACTTTCATAATGGGATTCTAAAAAGCAAGATAATTTGCCAATTTATAGTTAAATTTGGAAAACATTCAAATTGTTTAGCACAATAATTTCACTTATGGGAATATATCCTAAGGAAATTTCAAGGCTGGGTGCTGTGATTTAGCCAACAGCATTTTCAATGCAATGTTATGTATAAGGATACATAATAATTTTTGCTAGAAAAAAAGCAGGTTAGCTGTAGAATACAGAGTATTTAAAAAAATCTATGCATCAAGAAAAGAACAATAAGGATAAAAATCAGTGTCAGCTGCATTGTGTATAATATTCCTTCTTTTCTGAACTGAATGCATTTAACTTTAGAAAAAGAAATTATATACTTCTTTTAAAAGGAGGCAGTGTGATATGAAAATGTTCTTAAAAGAGGCAGAACAAATTCATTCCTTAACTACAAAAATCTATAAAATAGGAATACTTTTTAAAGTCATGAAAGCTCATTGTAACATTATAAATTTATAAGAGGAAAAGATGAGAAACGAATCATATTTTATGCATGAAATTTGCAGTAGTCCAAGCAATTAGAGATAATTAGCCCAATGGCTCCAGCTGGAAAGGGAAGACTGTTTACTATTGCTGTAGAAGGGGCTGGGAGCTGAAGGTTGCAGCCAGATTTGTAAGGCAGCTTGTGATAGCATAAAGCAGAATTCTGTAACTTTCTAGCAACAACACAGTTGACCGTAGTTATGATATTACTGATAAACTTGGTTGATCTACTAAAAAATTCACAGACTCAGTTTTTATTATCTTTAATTGTAATAAAGAAAGACATTTAACAAGATTTACCATCTTAATCATTTATAAGTGTACAGTTCGGTACTGTTAAGTATATTCAGATTGTCAACTGATCTACGGAACTTTTTTATTTTGCAAAAGTAAGATTTATATCCTTTTAAAAATTCCCAATTTTCCCTTCTCCCAGTCCCAGGCTACCACTCTTCTACTTTTTCTCTCAATGAATTTGACGAGCTCTCTCATGTAAGTGAAATCACCCAGCATTTATCCAATTCTGTCTTGTTTGTTTCATGAGCATAATGTCTTCGAGGTTCATCCATTCCTTTTTTTTTAAGGCTTACTAAGGTATTCTTACAATTGAATTATTTTCTATTTTTAAGAACCTGAAAAATGCTTACTTTTTTATTTGAATTAAAATTGGAGAAAGAATTTTATTCCTTATTTCATGGTTTGTGCTCAAATCAGAAATAGTTAGATATTTACACTGTAAACTCTACCGATAAATTCTTGACAACAATGACTCTTATTTCACAAAATTTTATTAACTCATTATGCATTCATTCATTGTACTAGATATTGGGGGAATCAAAATAAATGAGCCAGGGAATTGATCAGGTTAGTTGCCTTTGTGTTATTTGTAATATTGTATGGTTCTGCTTACTTTATAAAGTGATAAGTCCAAAGATATAAAAAATTCATTTAAGAAAAATTGAAGATAATATTGGGCAGAAATTTTAGGTGTAGATAGTAAGTTCATAAAATAATCAAATGTGTTTATCCTTGGTGTACTCATCTGATCAAGAAATTTTTAATGTTCCTAAAATACTTTACACTTATTCTAAAATGTTGATTCATTTTTGGTAGATCTGGCTTGACACTGGTTACTTTAAACACCTTTGACTGTGAAATCCTATTTCCAAATGTCACATTTTTTAAGTTGGAAATTTCAAAATGTTTCCAAATTAAAGTTACCTATCTCAGTGAGACATACTCTCAGCAAAGGACTGCTATCAATAGAAGCCTTAAAGAAACTTTCCTTATACACTGAGTGCTTCCTTTCTGCTAGCACATAGGCTCAGGATTCATTTATCTTTAAAAATCCATCTTTCATCACGCTCCTCTGATGCATCTTCTAGTCCTATCACTTATTAATTCCCTTCCTTGTTTTACTATGTTTGTCCTCTTTAATGCCCTGCAACATCATTTTCTTATGAAACCTTGTCACCAAAGATCACTAGAGATACCTAATTATCAAAATTCAGGAGTCTGTCTTCATTTCTCATCCTAATTAAATCATTTCTAGCCTGAGAGCAATTCCCTTTTTTGAAAGTCTCATTCGTCCCTTAGCACAGCTTTATTCTAGTTTTCATCTTCTCTTTCTGCCCTCTCCTCTTCTATTTCCTTCACTGGATTAACTCCTCCTTCTCTCTCCCTATGTAAGCATACGTCTCCACTTCTTAGACATGCTTTTTTATCCTCAACTACACTTCATTACTCAAAGATCTCATCATCTCCTTCAACAAATCACCAAGTGGGTGACCTCCTAGTTGATATCCCAGTTTCAACTGTGCAACCACTTAACCAGCCTTCCAAGTTTCCCAGCAGATATATTCACCTCAATGCCTGGGAAAATAACTGACTATTCCATCCATTCATTCACGCAGTTTAAGAATTGGATCCTTCTGTGTGTTAGACATCGTGGACTGGCTTAAACAAGATCATGACTATCTCTGCTTTCATGTGAAGCTTACCATTTGATAGGGAAAAAAATAACATAAGAAGAAGGTAGCCCTACTCAAGTGAAACTCAGACTTACAGTCCCAGACAATGGTTTGTTTCCCATGCTCTACAATCACTCTACTTCTCTTTTCTCCACATTGCTAATGGAATCTCTACTCTCCATGAAATCTGAGAAAGAAAAATTGAAGACATATTTAACTCCTCTTTCTTAGTCTTTCCTTGAATCAAATGATTTGCCAAGTCTTAAATTACCACCCTCAATAAGGCTGTCAGATGCATCTGAGGTTTTCTCACTTAGATCACTGTGATAGTCCCTCTTTTCATTCTGGTCTCCAATCCCATCTAGGCAATTTCCCCTTTCACAGCTGTCAATTTAAAACGCCTGAATTGCCACTTTAATCAGTCACCCTCCCATTCATAAAACTGTCATGACTTTTCTATGAGCTACCAAATTCACTAGAGACCCTTATTCCCACTGGTATCCACTTATCTTTCTAGCCCTACCTATTAATGTTTCCAGTCTACATGTTAAAATGCAGTTGTAAAACTCGGCATATGTCAGAATCATCTGAGGGCTTCTGTGCAGATTTCTTCTCCTTTCTCCCCTCCAATCCCCACCGAGTTTCTGAATCTGTAGCTCTGGATGAAGCTTGAGAACACGGATTTCCAGGAAGATCCCAGATGATGCTGATGCTACTGGTGAGGGAACTGTACTTTGAGAGCCACTGCTTGATTACAAATCAGCTGCTCCCTCTTTCCTTCTACATGCCCTTTATTCTTCCAAGTAAAGTTGACTGCTCTGCTTTTTTTTTCTCACACCCTCTCTACCTGTTGACATTCTGCACATCCTTCAAGTTCCCTGCCTCCACTTCATCTTTTCATAGTGTGTACAATTCATAAAGCATTTGCTGAATGCTTATCAAAACCCCCCTTCCTGCTACCACCTAATCCAGTCCACCATCTTTTCTTGCCCAGACTCCTACTATAGCTTTCTAATTAGTCTACCAGCTTTTTGTTTTTGTTTCTTAGCAGTATGCATTTTAAGAGGGTCTTTCTATTCGCATCAAGAGTACAGTCAAAATAGTAACTACTGCCAATTCTCTTACACATTAAAAACATATAGAATAAACATGCCATTTTATTAGGAAGTTTGATCTTTGAGTCCAGTGAAATAGGAATAATGTTTTTCCCTTGGGTTCATCTCTTTTTTTCTGGTTCATGTTGCTAACACAAATCTGCCTGTAAAGTTTGTGGACTTTTTAAAATATTTAATTTTTCCTGCTTTTAGGAATCAGATATAAAACCTTAAAAATGGATTATCTAGTCATTAGGGAAATAAAGATTAAAACCACAATGGGATACCGCTTCTCACTCACTAGGGTGTTTGTAATAAAAAAGACAATGACAAGTATGAAGAAGTGGAAATGCTCACACATTACTGGTAGGAATGTCAAGTAGTTCAGGAAGTCAGTCCAGCAGTTTCTCAAAGATTGCACATAGTTGTTATGTGACCAGCAATTCCTCTCCTAAGTATATGCCCAGGAGAACCTAAAACATATGTTCACATTAAAACTTGTACGCAAATGTTCAAAGCATCATCATTCATAATACTCAAAAGGTAGAAATCACTCAAATGTCCATTAACTGATGAATATATACATATGATGTGGTACATCCACACAATGGAATATTATTCAGCAATAATGATGAAGTACTGATACATGCCACAATACGGATGAACCTTGAAAACATTATAATAAGTGGAAGAAGCCAGTCATAAAAGATCACATATTGTATGATAGAATTTGTATGAAATCTGTGGAGTAGACAAACCCATAGAGACAGAAAGTGAGTTATTTGGTAGCTTAGGACTGAGGGGAAAGAGGTGAAGTTAAATGCAGAGTGATTGCTCATTAGGGAGGGGGCTTCTTTTCCAGATAATAAAAATGTTCTAAAATCGTGATGGTCACACAACTCTGAATACGCTAAAAGCCACTGAATTATACACTTAAAATGGATGAATTTATGGTACATGAAATATACCTCCATAAAACTGTTGGAAAAATAAAAATCAAAAAGACACAACCTTAAGGTTTAAGGACATCTGCTTGGCCTGGTAAAAGTGAAAACGAAAAAAAAAAAAACAGTGAAATCGAAGCTGTGCTTTGAGCTTTGTTAGTAGTGGGTCTGTATTAGTGCTTTAGTGCTTCGAGCAATTGCTAGTAGTGGGTCTGTATTATTCGACATTTACATTGATCTCAATGACCTGAAAACATCTATACTTGTTTTAACCTGAACACATGTATGCATTTCTCTCAGCTCTCTAATTCAAAGACTAGTTGACATGAAAGCCTTTTCTTACACCTTTATTCTTAAAGGTCTTTTTACAATGTAGTCTATGATGGCCCAAGGGATTATGTTTAATTACAGCCTCTGCCTGTTGCTGAGCATTTGGTTCTCTTAAATAATTCTAGAACACTGAACTCAGGAAACTGAGAAAAGAATCTACCCAATGAAAAATACACGTTAAATTAATTGTGAAAAATATATTTCATAAAAATGTTTAGGTTACATATAAAATATATTAACAAATATCTTTCCAGACCTGAATATTATGTTTGAATAGGTATTATATGATATTTATCTACTGAGTATATTTTATGAAGCTTTTTCTTGGTACATATATTTCTATAGTTCTATAGTTCATAAAACCTACCATCACAGGAATTTGGTACTATTTTCACAGTCAGAAGTGTTTTTCTATAAATAGTAAAAATATGTATGTAGCTTTTGAGGTAAAAAGGAAGAGAAATAATAAAATTCTTAGAGTATTTGTCATTTCGAAACTTGGGAGTGAACCCTAGCCATTGCATATAGAGAAGAAGTGGGCTCCAGACAATTACTATGAGACTGACAGCTGGGTATGGTGGCTCATGTTTGTAACTCAGCACTTTGGGAGGCCAAGGAGGCCAATACTTGAGGCCAGGAGTTCGATACCAGCCTGGCTAACATGCTGAAACCCCATGTCTACTAAAAATACAAAAATTAGCCAGGCGTGGTGGTGCATGCCTGTAATCCCAGCTACTCAGAAGGCTGAGGCATGAGAATCACTTGAACCCAGAAGCCAGAGCTGGCAGTGGTCTGAGATCATGCCACTGCACTCCAGCTGGGACTAGAGCAAGACTCCATCTCAAAAAAAAATAACAAAAACAAAAAAACAAAAAAAGACTCTCAATGTCATAGTGTCATAGTTTTCCTGAAATTACTAGGTGAAAAACTACTGATGGACAACATAGGAGATCTAATCATTTTAGATTAACTTAATTGCATATCTGATTTTATTTGGCTGCATATACATGGGACAGTTTTAGAAAAACAGAAATTTCTAGTGAAAAATTTAAATGTCAAAAGAATAATGGACAAATAGAAGTATTGCCTCAAAGTAATAATTATGGCCAGGCACCGGGGTGTGTGCCTGTGGTCCCAACTACTCAGGAGGCTAAGGAAGGAGGATAGTCTGAGCTGATGAGTTCTGGGTTATAGTGTGCTATGCTGATTGGAAGTCCACACTAAATTCTGCAGCAATATGGTAACCTCCTGGGAGCCAGGGACCACCAGATTGGCTAAGAAGGAGTGAACTCACCTTGGTTGGAAATAGAGCAGGTCAAAACTCCCAGGTGGGTCAAAATAATGATTATGTACATATATTATTATCCCCTAGAGTATGGAGAGAAAATGTTGAAAAATGTACCTCAATTTCATATCTAAATGATTAAAAGTTAACATTTAGTAATATTTGATTAATGATTAAAAATTAACATTTACTAATAATGTCATTTATATAATTTTAATAAATATAATGCATTTGTACTGGTACCATATGATCAAAAAATTTCTAGTAGACTAATAGAGCTACTGTGTATGTTGTAGGCTGATGACCAGCAAATGAAGCTGGGTAGCAGAAATGTGTCTGTTTTCATTTTCTTGGTGCTTAAAAAGTGAATTATTTTTCATCATTTAAGAAACAAAAGATTCTATGTAAGCTCTAGATTTCTAATTGTTCTTGAGAAATGAGATGATCTGGAAACGCAATTCAAAATCCTGTGTGAAAATAATTGGTTGAGTGATCAGTGACTCTCTCTTTTACTTAAAATGGGCTCTCTGGTTTGACCAAATCTCTGCCATTCTTTATTATATTCTGCCTTGCTGGTTTTATGACTCTGTATTCTTTGCCTGGCTCTGGTACACAATTACATTTGTAGCATAAACTACTACTAACCAAAATCCATAAGCCCAAACCATAGTATTACAGGTATGAGAAAGAGAACCAATAATTGTTCGCCACATCAGTTGATCCTCTCTTTCTGACCACACAGCTCAACTACACTTTTCAACTTCTTCTACAGTAAGGGTTGAGCATGCTATTGAATTCTATCTAATAGAAGATAAGTTTGATGTCTTTTTCTTTATCTTCCCCTATCTAATGGCTAGATATCAACAACCTGGTATGATCTTGGAACCTACATATGCAAAATGCAAAGATTCCATCACCTGGGTTCTTGCATGACTGCCAGGAGCAGATTTCCCACACCCATCTCTTCCGTAGAAAATTGGATTCTAAGTTAGCATGTGTTAAGTCTTCAATATTTGAATAATTACTTTAATTAATGTAAGAGGTAATTGTCTCTCCATTCATCACTACACTATTTATCCCAGAAAATTCAACCATCAATCCTGGCAAAGGGAAAGAAGAAACGAAGATAAGAAGGGAATATCTGTTTCCTCTTTTCTCAAGTTGTTTTCTTTCTTTTGCTTATTTGTGTTTCTTTAATGCATCTTAACTGTCACTACATTCCTTACTCCATATTATGCTAATGAGGCTATCTTTGAATAGACTTCAAAAAGTTCACAGAGAAATGAATTAAACTCCATGTTGGAGTTCAAGACCAGCCTGGGAAACATGATAAAACCCTGTCCCTACAAAAGAAGAAAAAGGAAAAAATTAGCCAGGTGTAGTGGCACAAGTCTGTTGTCCCAGCTCCTCAGGAGGCTGAGGTGGGAGGATCACCTGAGTCCAGGAGGTGAAGGTTGTAGTAAGTCAAGATTCCACCAGTGCACTCCATCCTGGGCAACAAAGCAAGACTCTGTCTCAAATATAAGATTAAAAATATATAAAAACCTTATTTCTCATGGCTGGGCATGGTGGTTCATGTCTGTAATCCCAGCACTTTGGGAAGCTGAGGTGAGTGGATCACGTGAGGTCAGGAGTTCAAGACCAGCCTGATCAACATGGAGAAACCACATCTCTACTAAAAATACAAAATTAGCCAGGTGTGGGCACTTGCATGTAATCCCAGCTACTTGGGAGGCTGAGCCAGGAGAATCACTTGAACCCGGGAGGCAAAGTTGCAGTGAGCAGAAATCATGCCATTGCACTCCAGCCTGGACAACAAGGGCGAAAGTCTGTCTCAAAACAAAAACAAAAACAAAAACAAAAACAAAAACAAAACTTTATTTCTCAACATAAGGTCTATCAGGTTCAGGGCACTTTTGTAATTGATGATACCAGCCATTTAGTTCCTTCCTAAAGAACTGAGGGTTGTGGGAATGTAACTATGTTAATGCCGTCTTATTTTCATTATTAACTGAAGAAATATGGGTGCTCTTTAAAGATATTTTTTAAATATTAGGAATAAAAAGAAGTCAGAAGGAGCAAAATCAGGATTGTAAAGTGGATGCCTAATGATTTCCCATCAAAACTCTCATAAAACTGCCATTATTTGATGAAAGAAACGAGCAGAATTGCCCTGGTAAAGGACTCTCTGTTGAAGCTTTTCTGGGTATTTTTCTGCTAAAGCTTTGGCTAACTTTCTCAAAACACTCTCCTAATAAGCAGATGTTATCATTTTGACCCTTCAGAAAGTCAGCAAGTAAAATGCCTTGAGTCTTATTCTCTCTCTCTCTCTCTCTCTCTCTCTCTCTCTCTCTCTCACACACACACACACACACACACACACACAACTATTGCCATGAACTCTTGACCAGCTCACTTTTCCTTTGACTGGAGCACTTCTACCTCTTAGTAGCCATTGCTTTGATTGTGCTTTGTCTTCAGGATTGCCCTGCTAAAGCCATGTTTCATCTCCTATTATGATTCTTCGACAAAATGCTTCAGGATCTTGATTCCACTTGTTTAAAATTTCCATCAAAAGCTCTGCTCTCATTGCAGGTGATCTGGGCACAATGTTTTTGGCACACAAAATCACTTTTAATATTTCAGGTGGAAATGTGTAAGCTGAACCATTTGTGATGTCTTTAGTGCTGGCTATTGTTTGTGCTGCTATTTATTAGTCCTCTTCAATTAGGACATGAACAAGATAAGCATTTCCTTGCAAATTGATGTGGATGATCTGCTGCTGTAGGCTTCATCTTCAACATTGTCCACCCTTTCTTAAAATGAGTTATCCATTTGTAAACTGCTGGTGTCTTTGGGGCATTGTCCCCCTAAACTTTTCACCCAAGCTCACTACAAATTTGATGTTTTTTCTTGCTTCAATTTTAGCAGAATTCATGTTGCTCTGATAGAGGCTCTTTTCAAAGTGATACCTTATTCTTTTTTAATGCTTCAAAGTAGATCCTGTTTCAGACGTCACAACAAGTCAGTATGAATTTATTTGGTGCAAAGAAAATGTTGACAACCGTGAAAATTTTTTTTTTATGATACACGTTTTCCATGAACTTTTTGAAGACCCCTTATGTAAGTCAGTGCTTTTAGTTGACACATCAAAAAGCTCAGTTCAAACAATAAAGCAAAGTTTTTGGCTCCCATGATTCAAACAGTCTAGAGGTAGGACAGGCTTTAGAAAAAGTTGAATCAGGGCTTGGAATCTACTTCCCTGAAGCTCTAACTTTTGCTCTTCTTTGGCTGTTTTCTCCTATGGTAGCACAACAGCTGTCTGTAATTGTTCCCATCTCATGTCTGCACAATACATCCTCTAGAGCAGAAGTGCTATTTTTTCTTCCTTTCTCCCTTATACACAAGGTTTTATGCTTCACTCTCATTGGATCAGTTAAATCCTGGGCTCACTCCTGAACCAATCACTATTTCTCAAGAGATCCTTGTGCTTGGGTATTAATCCCTGAACTAATACTGGCAAGAGAGATGAGCTTGTGCTGACCGTTTTATTCCAACTTGGGAGCTGGTCATTCCCACCCAAATGGTATTGATGATGCCCAGTGGGGTGAGGAAGAATGTCTTCTATAGGGTGAATGGGTAGGAAGTGAAGTCCATGTCAGACTGTAGTGATAGATTAGACTAGTTCCTGATGCCATGGCAGCCTAGTTCTTAATAAGAATGCCTTATATATTTTTCAATGTTTTATGCCTTTCTAAGATTTTATAACTATATAATTTATTACATAGGAGTCCACTAAAATATTTTAGACTATATAGTACATATTTTATCAGACTTTACAGATAAATTTTAGGTCCAAATTGGCCAAGAAAATTGCCTGAGATCACTGACCAGTTAGTGGCAGAACTAGAATTCAGTTCTTGTAATATTTTGCAATGTGTTTATTCCACTATACAAGAATGCTTCCTGTCTTCTTTGGCTCTCTTTGAAAATGTGTTAGATGAAGATTGTGTTAAAATTGGGTTTCCGGTTCAGAAAATCTAAACTGCTACAAGGATAATTACACCCATAAAGTACCACTGTGGCTGCTTTTCATTCTAAATTGCTTAATCTTTGTGAGTTCAGGTGGCCAAATATACCCTCAATTAGGCTTCTTATCCATGAACACAAAGCTCCATTGATGGACAATGAGCAATTCAACCTTTGTTATGATCAAATCCTAGGGTTAAATGTAAATACACAATTATAGTTAAGAAAGAAAACAGGCTTTCATTCTTGTATGCTCCTCTGAGAAGTCAGTGTACTGCAAATTAAAGGGAGTGATAGTCTGGCTGCATATAAGCATAAGGCATTGATTAGAGTATTATTGCATTACAAGTTCATTGCTGTTGAACAGTGAAAGTATATAATTACTCTTCACAGAATGTAGTGCACAGAAAGCAGAAAAGTACATTTCCAGGCCCATATATTTAAATTACGAATGCAGAGCTCATTTTCACCTAAAGAGAAGGCATCATGATTCAGTTATTTAATCATTTTTAAACAGAGATAAGGATTCACCAGGATGAGAAAGAAAAATGCTTTCATTAAGAGTCACATTACCATATTCAATGTAGAAACTATTGAACCAGAGAGATATTTTTGGAAAATTGATTTGCCTACATTAAATTATACTGAACAAAAAAAACTAAAGAAAAGGTACATACTCCAGGTAGCTGAAATAATAGTTTGAAGAAACACAAAATTAGATGGCAACTTGAAAGTAAAAGGTTACAGCTAAGCAAAGCAATCACACACAAAATCGGTAATAAATCACTCACAACTGACTTAACTCAGAAGTAGAGTATTTTAAGGAAGACGCCTGAAAATGAAGTTAGGAAACTCAATTTCTTTTCCCACATCCACTGAAGATTTCTTATGAAGGAAAGTCACTCAACTTCCTGTCCAACTCCCCTGTAAAATAGATCAATAGAACCATATCAATCCTGAATTTTTGTGGGTTTTACAATCATTGTACTCTTTTAAAGCAAATGGGAATTTCTTACAAATGGCCAAACACATGGCCACATGCAATGTATATAAGCATAAATAGATTATTTAGAGAACAAATGTTGATTTTTAAAAGATTTTTGAATCCTAAACATTTTTTAGGCTATGACATTTTCTTTTTACATTTAAAAAGGTCACTGTAATGTTGTCCTTATGAATCTTTCTGGCATACAGAGAAAGAAGTGAGGGGTCTAAACTTTATTTGTTGTTTTCCTTTAATTTCTTACTCCCTCATTGACTCAATTAGGGTCCTTTGGTTGCAAGCAACAGAAACTGGATCTGGCAAACCTAGGCAGAGAGGGAATGTACTTGAAGTATGAGGTGCAGAGCTTTTAGAATCCAAGGAAAGCTAGAGACCTTAGGTGAGGACAGGAGCTAGGGTGAGCACAAAAATGTTTTGATCACATTTCAAAGCATGAGCTCTGCAGTGAAGAAACTTTCATGGATAGTTCATCTTTGTGCAACTTCACACAGATTCAAATACCAGAAGAGAAATTTTCTTTGGACTACCTTAGGTTGGCATTTGGCAGAAGGAGGGCAAGGGCTCTTGAGGGGCTACCCCTCAAGAAGACTATAATAGAGATGTGTCAGAGAAGGGCTGCCATTCTCCAAAAGCAGGCGTGTGTGTTGGGCAGCCTCAAATCTAAATGCCCATTCAATACATTTTATTATTTCATTTCATCTAGCTTATTTTACAGTGTGCAGGGGTGATTGCTGGTTTATTCGTGTATTTGCCATATAATCATTAATTGGGAGATAGAATTTATACCTAATTGGAGACTATTTCTGAGAATTGCTAAGACAGTCTGAGCCATTGCCTTAAAAGGAACAAATATTCTGTAAGCTGTAGCCACACTGCCTTTAACATGAGGACATAATGGTTAGGGAATAGGAATCTGCACTGGTGTTGTGTCCAACAATGAGAACAAAACACTCCTTTTGTTGTTCTATTAATAAACACCTTGCTGCGGAATATATTGTGTCAAATGAATTTGGTGACAGGCTGATTGCATGCCATTTCTTTACAGATGAACTGCAAAGGTGTGCTCCCTTGTAACTCCCACACAGATAAATAGAGTTAACTTTTACCAGTTGTTTGGCCATCAATTCACATCCATTCCCCATGGGAACACAGTAGCTTAAAACAATAGGCTTGCACTGGGCTGTCATTTAAAAATAGAAACTGGTAGCTGCCTCCTAATTTCTGCACAGTGGGTCAGAACCGCTGCTGGCAATTTAAAATGTTTTAAAAACAGTAGGACAGTCCCCAGATCAATCAATCAATCAATCATAGAATTTACATAGCATCCTTAGGGAGCAGCTGTATAGAGTACTTTACAAAACACAATAAACTCTGTGAAGGCCAAACCCCAAATCAACCCTAGTATTAATATGAATCTCTTCTGATAAGGAATAAGTGTAATTTCAGGGGAAGAAATTATAAGGCCTTCTCATCTAAAACATTCTCTCATTATAGTCAATGATGTATTAGAGATTAAAATAAGCAAAATAATACAGCTTAAAATGATCCCCCTGAATAATAAATTGGACCCTTCTGCTTTTCCTCTTCCATTTCCTCCTCTTTTTCTTCCTTTTCATCATTTTCTCTTTTTCTTTCTACCTCTATCTCCTATTCTTCTCTTCCATCATCAATACTATGAAGAACTATGTTTACCTCTATAACCCTCGGTATCTATGAAAAGGCTCTTCAAAGCAAAGCTGAAAATTAATATGAAAGGAAGATATCCATGACATTTTAACCTGACATTACTTTCGTCAATCTGGTTACCTAGGTGGGTGTTTTCTCTCTCCCTCTTTCCAACATCTGGAACTCTGTCCTTAGAAAAATAGTTTTCTCATATAAAAGTGAAGAGCTTATGAATCAAAGAGGTACTAAGCAGAAACAGTAGGCTGTCGATAGTTTTGTTGGAATCGTTAGTCCAATTGCAATTAGGCAATGAGTGCCTGTCCTTTTGCCTAGAACAAACTATAGCCTGAAGTCCAAGTCCAACTTGCCTCTTGTTTTTGTATAAAATTTTATTGGAACACAGCCGTACTCAGAGTTTACCTATTGTCAGTGGCTACTCTTGCACTATATCAGCAGAACTGAGTCATTGCAACAGGGACCACATGACCCATAAAGCTGAAAATACTATCTGGACTTTTGCAGATAAAGCTTGCACCATCTAGTCTAGGACTTTTCTAAGTGAGTACTACAGTGAAATAATGGTGAAAGTATTGTTTCTTTCTCTTAAAAAGCATGTCATCTTATTGAATTGAGAAGCTGATCACAGAGGAGATATTTAGTTAATAAGATAGAATTTAAGAAATTCAAATTTGCACAGTATCGATTGCATTTATATAAATAATTCAGAGATGAGAGAGTTAGTTGGCGACATTGCAGAAAGCTCAGTGACGGAAATGAACTTTGTAGCGTGAACAGGAATTGAATTAAAAAATTTAAGACTGGAAAGCAGCTTTGAAGACATCTAATCCAGAGGTTCCTAAAATCTAGGCCATAGATCAGTGTCAGTCTGATCTATGGGAAACCCCATCATCAGTGTGATAGATTTTCCCGTAAATATTACCAACAAAAAGGAAAAAAAACAGTATGGCTAAAGACTTCAAGGCAGAGCTTTTTCTATATCTGTCCAACGTGGTAGACTGTGTCTCCTTGTATGTGGTAAGCTTTATAAAGCTAAATTTACTCAACCTAAGAATTATCTCCTTCCTATGTTTGTACTGAAATTTCCTTTTTTGGTTTTTTGTTTGGTTGGTTTTTTTTTTTTTTGTATTTTTTGAGATGGAGTCTCACTGGAGTGCTGTGGTGCCATCTCAGCTCACTACAACGTCCGCCACCCAGGTTCAAGCAAGTCTCCTACCTCAGCCTCCTGAGAAGTTGGAATTACAGGTGCACACCACCACACTCAGCTAATTTTTGTATTTTTAGTAAAGACAGGGTTTCACCATGTTGTTCAGGCTGGTCTCGAACTCTTCACCTCATGATCCACCCATCTCAGCCTGCCACAGTGCTGGGATTATAGGCATGAGCCACCATGCCTAGTCCCCCTTTTGTTTTCCTTTTCTGAAATGACATTGAGAGTAGATAGTATGTGCTGTTTCTGCAATTATTTGTACCCTTACTTCGTAGAATAAAATTTGACCACTTGGTATTTTCTCCAGCAATATTTTTTAATGATCATTGTGCTATGAAATTGAGGAGACTAGGATGACAGACCTAAGTAGAATCCAGCAGTATTTCGATGTCTTCTAAGTCAGTTGCACCAAGTGGCTGATGGAATCAATGAGAAGAGAAGGCTATGAAGACATTAGGAAGAAGAAGTAAGTTTTAGGTGGTGATTAACTTTGTTAATTTCCTCCTGACTCAGGTCCATCACACTACATTTGGCTTTTGCACCAAAACCTCTCAATGCTCTAAGGCTCCCATTTCCACTATGTATTGCTCTGCAGAGCCTGCCAGGAGTTTTCTTAGGTGCAAGCATACATTCAGACTAAAAACCCATCATGGGCCACATGTGACTTCAGTCTGCTAAGAAGGCTGAGATTCAGAATTCACAGTTCCCAGGAGGGCAGCAGCAGGCATTCTGTGGAAATCCTTGCAGCAGCCCCTGGAACAATTATAATGGTCATCAGAGCATCTCCTTTGAGGTGACAGTTCAAGTGCTAGGGGACCAGATCCATATCAGGCAGGTGTATGAGCAGCCCTGGCCCCACAGGAGCAAATAGCTCTTGTAACAACAACATAGACAGAGTTCTCAGGGTGCATGCAAGGCATATGCCCAGTTACAAGAGCACTCACTGCACTCAGGGAAGCCCATAGCCATGGCTTCATATTAGTTATATATACTTCTGTCTAAATGTAATCTTCCAATGTGAAGTCATTTTATCCTTAGCAGTGTTGCCTAGCAACACTTGACATATTATCCTTATCAGGTTACCAGGGGAACAGAGCTCCAGAATTAACCAAAAGGTTAAATTCTTATGCAGAATGGGAAAGGGTTTTATTAACCCTTTGCCCACAATTGCCTTCCAATCCCTTAGAATGGCAGGTGACAGGGAACCGCTAGTCCTCTAAAGTTACCAGGGAAACAACAGCAGCTGTCCCTTTTAGACATGGGAGAATATTGACCTCTCAAGTAAGTCCTGGAGGCTCTGAGTTGTTGTACAACTATGAAGAAAAAGGAATTCGAATAACCTCCACCTTCTCATTCTTAAGACCTCTTCTCAAATACCTCTTGTTCCCAGAAGCCCTCTATGACCACTGTGATTAAAGTGCATCCATCTTGGCTATTCTCCATCAAGACACTGTCTTCATTTCCTTCCATATCTCTTCCATGAAATGCTCATTTTAAAGTGTCCTGCTAATTTCCATTTTGGGCAGTATATTAGCCATGTTCTCCTAGGCACCTAGGTCCATACCTGAAACACTGTATGTACTCAAACAAGTACTTAATGAAGGAGTGGATGAATAAAGCAAAATGCTAAAAACCATGAATACTCACTGATCTAAGGTCCATGTTGCAGATTATATGCTGACCATTTCTCTCTTCCAGGCAAAGGTTGAGGTTCATGTGGTTTCATCTCTTTTCCCTTGAAACTTCAATCTGGACCTCACATTTTAACTGTCCCAGAGGTCTGAAAAAAATGTCAGTAGGAAATCCTCCTAGTCGAATTTAAACAGCTGCAAGTTTTATCTAAATGTCATTTTAAATGCAGAAAGAACACAGTTCCTTGACAGCGTGGCATTCCTTTGGCACCTATGATTCTCATGAGTATTGACTGGGGTGAAGCACGATGGGTTTGGCACAGAGAACAGAGGCAGCTTCTCTGTTTCTATGCAGATTGCTTTGGTAAGACCCAGTCTCAAAATTTAGCTAATCTAGAAATTGAAAGAAGAGATTATATCCCTTTGCCTCAAAGGAAAACCAGTACTTCAACAAAGATCTGAAAATTAAAAGGGTCTATTTTAAAATTAATTAATGGTCTATTTTTAAAACTCACAACATAAGGTAAAATAAGTTTTTTTAATGAAAACTTTTCAATATTGCCTACCTTTTTGGACAAATTCATAAACGGGCGGAATTCTGAGAAAACATTAAAGAAAAATTTCTCTCTTACATTCCTTAAGCTAGTTGATATCATAGAAGTAGTGCCTTTGATGGTATTCTTTTGCTAATAAATTTTTAAACTGGAAAGAGAAATTGGCTTCCCAAAATGAGCATCAGCCTCAGATTTCTGTAGCCAGAATTCTGATGTGATTCATTGAAAACACATGCTGGGGCCAATGAGGGCTGTGTTGGCATGAATAGCATGTCCAGGGATCCACTGTCTAGTCATGATGCCTGAAGGTATTGATTCTCATAGAATGAGATTGGTCTATGTGGTGGGCTTGAATTTCAAAACCCCAAGCTGATGTCTTAGCTATCCGTCTACACTCAATTTGAGTCAAAGTTTACAAAAAGCATAGAGACTTCTTTAAAGCTGGTTTAACATTTCTCACTTTGTCTGCCTGTATTTACTTTGGATTCAAAAAAGAGCAGAAAGGAAGAGGAGGAAAGCATATAATACCGTGGAATGCTGAGCTCTTGGTTTGCTTGTTAATATTGAAAGATGGAGCGTTTCACAGGTAACAAGGGTTCTAAACTGCTTTCTGAGATAAGAAGCAGATGGCCGGCCCAATGCTGGAGGTACTGAGAAACTCTAACCAGTTCCAAAGTAGAAGCTTCCTCTGGAACTGTTCCATCCTGGAATAGCTTGCTAAAAGATTTTTACATTCAGTTGGGTAGTAACCAAGGTGGGGTGCTGCCCTTTGCAAACATGACATCATCAATCATCTACGCTGCCATCATCTCCAAGTAGGACACTTTGCTGCAGTCATATTTTTATTACAACTGGGTAGAGACCAAGAGAGGACCACATTCAGTCCGTGTGGCTCCTTCAGTAATCACTTCTTTCTACCCATGTTAGAGAACTATATAAAATAGTTCCACAGCAAACATTTTCCAAAAAGCAAAATAGGCAAATTAAAAGCACAATAAGATACCACTTTTTTAACCTATCAGATAGACAAGAAGAATGACTATATCCAATGTCAGATGTGGTGTGAAGAAGCAAAGATTGTCTTGCATATATTGATGTGGAATTGTAAATTGGTTTTAACACAGCAATTTCACTTCTGGGAATTGATCACAAGGAAGTAATTTAAAATGTGGGCAAAGTTATATGTTCGCAGAGGTTCACTGAAGTGTTATTTAAGTATATATATGTATGTGTATATGTGTGTCTGTATGTAATATATATATGGAAGCAATAAAAGTAGTCAAAAGTAGGTGATTGATAAGGTAAGTCACCTGAAAACAATAGAATATTATAAAGTCATTCATTAAGAAATTTTAATATAAAGCATTCCACAAATATTTATTAGGCTCCTGTAAAGTTCCAGATTCTATTCTGGGCACTGAGGATTAAAGGGAACAGATACAAATATTTGCCCTCACAAAGTTTGTATTCTAGTTGGCCAGCCAGTCACTAAGCAAGAGGAATAAGGAAAATAAATATAGTGTCAGATAACAAACGATTAGGAAAAAAAAAAATAAAGCATAAAAAGGGGTCAAAAGTCTGAGGTGGACTTTAGAGACTGAGCCCCTTGAAGATGAAAACCATGATTTATCCCTCAGTGTATCTTCAGTGTCCAGCACAGTGCCTGGTGTATAGCAGACAATCAGGTAAAAAGGTTTGTTACATATTTATGAGTGGACTGCAAACAGAGTGGACTTCCATAAGCAGGGACCCAATGAGTGTGGCTCAAGACAGAACTCATCACAGCTAGTGTAAAGGCAGGGGTTGAGACTGATTGAGTGGGTGGGAGTGGGATGATCCAGCCTTAAAACATCAAGCTATGCTATGTGGATTTTACTCTGAAAGCAATGAGGAGCCACTGGCAGATTTTAAGCAAGCAGGTAAAGAGCTGAATTATTTGGTATTTTAGGAGGATCACTTTGGGAATGATCACTGTGGAGGAAGTGGGTGGCAAGAGCGGAAGCAGGACAACCAGTTGATGATACAGCCACTGCTCTCAGAGCCTTCCTCCGATCCCCAGAGATCTCCACAGACAGTTCCCCAACATGCTGGTGGCCTCCTATGTGTCTTTCTGTTTGAGGGCATGTGCCAGCCCCAGGGGAGAACTTGAGTGGGTAAATACCTCTGCTTCCCTGCACCTCAAGATGCATTTCTGAGGCATATTCCATGAAGTCTCTCAGGGAGTTCCCAGTGGATTGAACACAAATTGGCTACAGTGGTGACCCACTCATTAACACTCTTCCTACCTGGTCCCACTTCCTCACGCCCTCAAGCGCTTTCTGGAGTCACTTTCAAAAATGCAACTTTCAGAAAGAAGGCAGGCAGGAAGGAAGGAAAGAAAGAGGGAAGGAAGAAGAAAGAGAAAGGAAAGAAGAGGGACAAAAGGAGGGAAGAGCAAAAGAGGATTGGGTAGAAATACAATTTTGGATAAGATGGCCAATGAAAATAAACAAGAGAGAGGTGAGTAGAATGTCCTGAAGGAAGTGAGGGAACCAGCCATGTGGTGTCTGGGAGAAAAATATTCATGCAAAGGAACAGTACATGCTTAGGGCCTGAGAGCAGAGCACACTTGATATGCTCCATGACCAGCAGCCAGTATGACGAGTGCAGAGTGAATGGAATGAAGCTAGTAAGATATGACGTCGGAAAGGAATGTTGAGGGTGTCTAGAGAGGCACAATAAAATACTGGCTTTCTCTCTGAGTGTAATGTGAAGCTATTGTCCTGGGAAGGCTCTGAGCAAAGAGGAGCTGGTCTGACATTGGGTTAGGCACCTCTGCTAAACATCTCTGGCTGCCATGTTGTGAGTAGACCGAAGGGGTCAAAGGCAGAAGTGGGGACACTAGTTAGGAGCTTTGCCACCTTCCAGGTGAAAGATGATGGTACTTTAAATCAATACAGTAGCAGTGGGGTTGGTAACAAGCCATTAAAAATCATGTTGTAGAATTATTAGGATAATAATCTAAATGCAAGCAAAACAAAGATCTTATGACTGCTTGTCATCCCTTTTGTAAACCAGGGAAAAAATTAGTTGAAGAGCATATTCCCAAATAATCACACTGGTTGTCTTGGCTGCTTGGTGCTCGCTTAAACTTTTTGAGTTGTTGTTGTTGTTGTTGTTGTTGATGAAGTCTTGCTCTGTCGCTCAAGCTGGAGTGCAGTGGTGTGATCTCAGCTCACTGCAACCTCTGCCTCCCAGATTTAAGTGATTCTTGTGCCTCAGCCATGCTCGGCTCATTTTTATATTTTTAAGAGAGACAGGGTTTTGCCGTGTTAGCCAAGGCTGTTTCAAACTTCTGACCTCAGGTGATCCATCCACCTCGGCCTTCCAAAGTGCTGGGATTACGGGCATGAGGCACCATGCCTGGCCAACTTTTTGAGTTTTCTAATCAGGAGAAGAGGAAACTTCTGCATTATTTTTCTAATCAAGGGTAGCGGAAACATCACAATTTAGAGTCTCAGAAACCAAAGGACCAAGGCACTGAATTATCTTACCACAACATTACCATCTTGGATATGTCTCTAGGAGTTTGCGTTTCTCCAGATCTGGGCTCCATTTCTTTTCAGAGAATAGTTTTCTCTTCTTTTCCTTCAGAATACAGAGGAAAACACATTACAATTGGTTTTTCAAAAGACACTTTCATTGGTTAAGAGCTAAGACTCTTCCTGCCAAGGTCACATTGTTAAGAGCTGACTAAAACGAATAGTAAGTGAACATTGTGTGGTGTTTTGGGATACTCTCCTGAGGACACAAGTAAAGACATTATCTATTGTTCTTACAGTGAACAGAATGTGTTGCTTGCTACCTCGTTCTTCCTACCTGGGTCAAAAGGGACTATTCTGATGCTTTATAGTGCCTAATAGCCAAGAATATTGCACTTGACCTGTTGAACTGAATGCATTTTATCTATTGAATTAAATTGTACAATCCTCTTGTTTTTCAAACATAACAGTGTTTTTATCACCAGAAGTGTTTTGCATCGATACTTCTGGGACTCCAAGATTTTTTGGACACATATTTCTTTCAAGCTCATTAGGAAATGATTCCAGTTTTATTTTCTCTGCTCAGTGACTAGAAAGTGTGTAAGGAAACATTTTTATTTAAAAAAAAAAGTCAAGAGAATAAACTTTTTAAATTGTAAAGATACAGAAATTCTGTGCAAATCTCAATTGTTTTCATGCAACTCTAAGAAAAGTTGGTTAGATTAGCATAGTGAGTTAATTCACACAGGTGGTTAAATCAAGCTTCTTGGCTAATGAAAAGGTACAATTCAACAAATGTTTTGAGCTTCCTTACATTTATATAAGGGCATTCTGGTAAGGAGTTTAACTAGCTGGACTGATTTGATGCAAAAACATATTTCAGTTGTTTTAAAAAGTAAAGAATATGTATTCAAGCATTATTGTGTATTTAAGGTCATTTCTTAGATTTAGTTGCAGTGTAATAACAGCATCAGAAATAGTAGTAATATTGGTGATCATTATATCAAAGTGTTGACTTTGTGTAAGATCTGTGCTAAGCAGCTGACTTGTATTAATGTTGTTTTCACAAGAGTCTGAGGAGAAATGTGCTATTATTATACTAATTTACAAATACAGAAACTAAATCTTAAAGAAATTAAAAGAAGCCCAGGTGCGGTGGCTCATACCTGTAATCCCAGCACTTTGGGAGGCCTCAGGATCATCTGAGGTCAGGAGTTCAAGACTAGCCTAAACAACATGGTGAAACCCTGTCTACTATAAAAGACAAAAAATTAGCTGGGCACGGTGGTGCACGCCTGTAATCCCCACTACTTGGTAGGCTGAAATAGGAGAATCTCTTGAACCCAGCAGGCAGAGGTTGTGGTGAGCAGAGATCACAGCATTACACTCCAGCCTGGGCAACAGGAGCAAAACTCTGTCTCAAGAAAAAAAAAAAAAAGGAAACGAAATTAAAAGAAGTATATTGCTATTGTGACTTAACCTTTAGAGACTGAAGAGTTAAGATCAGTGTTCATGGTAAGATCTTTACTTGAAATTATTTAAAGTTCTTTGTGACATTTTGAACTTTTCCTGCCCATTGAAATCAGCAGTAACACTTGAGTACAGAAAAGTGGCAAAGGTGACTTATGGACAAATTGATCCTGTCATCCTATGAACTGCTTATGAGGATGTGCTTTATTGATTAGGTAGCCAAAGGACCAAGTTCTTGTCTAGACCTCGATCCTTTCTAGTTGTGTGTTCCTGAGGAAGTCCCTTAATATTTTTGGGTCTAAGATTCCCTAAAGTCTGAGAACAAGGATTTGGTGATTACCTTAGTTTCTTTCTAGTGGTCACATTTAAGAGTGACAACTGGGTTACTGTCACTAGGATATGAAGCCTGGCATGTCAATGGGGAGGCTTCGGTTTCTACACACAGAAGCATGATTCATCACAGAAACTAAAACAAGAATGGACTAAGCAGCTACCTAGGTCAATAATTATATTTTCATAGGGAAGCGACTGAGAAAAAGAGTATCTAGGAGGGAGCTTTGCCTTCAATTGTATTCGGCTTCATTTTCAAATACATCAAACTAAGTATTCCCTTGGCATACTTGTAATGAATGATTCCTACTAAACTTTTGAAAATCAAATATGTTGCTTATGTTTGATGCATTCTATATACATCATCTAAGATTCTTTCTGATGCAGTAATAAAAAAAATTGACCCAAATTGGTTTAAAGCTAAAGAGAATTTCTTGGTTCATATAACCAAAAAGTCCTAGGGTAGAACTCACTTCACATATGTGGAATCAGAACCCAAACAAGTCATCTCTCCATGTTCTATTCTCATTTTCTGTGTGAAGTTCCATGAAGCTTTAGGATCTTTCCCTATAATGAAAAAGGAAGCTGTATTATAGCTCCTAAAAGCACTACCTGTGAAATTTTCTATGCTTCTTATTCACTGTGATTAGATCACATGACCTTTTCTGAACCAATTACTGTAGAGAGAAACCTGTGATGCTCTGATTGGTTGTACTGAGCCACACCTCACTCCAGGCCCTAGGGGAGGTCCAGGAAGATCCACCAGAAACAGCTTGAATGAGAATTACAAAGGGATGGTTCCCCAAAGTGTAAAAGGGTATGGTTCAAAGAAGAGGGTTGAGTAGATGATCAGCAGCAAAAACAACACATGTTCCCTGTGTTATGTTTCAGAGCAAAGGATAGCAACCATGTTTGGGTCTAATGATGGCTTCCAGAATGCCAGTTTCTCTAATTACTGAGTAAAATTATAGTATTTCAAAGAAAAATAGGTTTAGAAAGTCAGTCTGTCTTCCGTCTTTCACTGATGAGGAAATTGACTCCCTGAGGAGGTCAAATATTGGGAGCCACATTGCCTTTACCTGATTTAATTAAATATATTTTAAACATTTTCTATCTTGGAATTTATAGAACAGAGTAAAAGAGAATGTTTTGCTGTCTCTTCTTTGTTCCTTCAAAACTGCCATCTGGAGAACTTAAGTCAAATTTAAATCTAAGTATCTACCATCAGAGTTTTGATTTTTTTTCCTCCAAGAGGGCCTTAATGGATATTGGCTTTGTTTTTAATCAACTAAACCTGCAGATCAGTAACCATTTCCATCTGCATTTACTCACTTCATCATGTCTTCCTTTTCCCTTAAATTCACCTATTGTATTCTGTGGCTAATTTTAAGAACTAGCTTGAAACTATTAAAATAAATGTAGGAAAAATAATGAATACAGATATGTCATTCCTAGAGGCCGTAGAGCAAGAAAAAATAATTACCACTCCAATCATTACCTTAGTTTTATTCTGTCAGATTATCTCCCAGTTATAAGGTTGTATTGATATAATTTATAAAATACAAAATAAATGCAGCCAAAAGAGGAAAAAAAAAAAAAAAGAAAGAAAGTGACACAAGATTCCTTAGCGTGCAAGTAAGGCCCTTGTATTACTAAAATTAACACACCATAAAAGAAGACTGTGGGTCTGTTCCCCTCAGGGACAGCTCAGAATTTAAAGGATATGAGAAAGCGAGTTGACTGGATCTGGAAATGGAATGAGGGCTAATGCTGTCAGGAATGTAGCCTTTGGGGGCTGGTTCCCTTTCAGGCCCTCACATCTGTCAGGGACTGCCCTCAGGAATCAGTGAAAGTCGATGCAAATCCAGGCAGTTTCCCTGGCAACCAAAAATGAACCGTGGGGTCTTTTTAGGTTTAGGAACATTTTTTGGAGAGCTGAAATAAAAGTATCTCTATGACAAAACTCTGGATGGAAACTAATAAGGCACACCAAGCTGAGATAATTTAAAGTCAGGAATTTGTTCACTTTCTGTCTTTTCTCTTTTATTTTTTTTCTCTTCTCCTGCCTTTTTCCTTTACTTTGGCTAGTTACTGTGGATTTATGGTTTCCGGGATTTTAAAAAAAAACTTTGGAGCTATCTCTACACTTGGATAAATTCTACATACTTTTTCTGGTTGAACAGATTCTTTTCCCTCACATTTTCAAAATGATACTGATCCTTATGAAAAAATTAGCGAAATTTGGTGTGTTAATAATGAAAGTCTTAAGCCACTGAGGGAAAGGCAAGAAAATTGGTCAACAAATAGGTGAAGTCCTACTGAATCCCAGAGGAAGAGGCAGGAATACATTTGAAGCCCAGATCATTGGATCTCTCTGAATAGGGGAAAGGTAGGCAGCATTGCTAACGAAGCCCCACATCATGGTCCAGAGACACAACATTCACTTACGTCTGAGGGCTTAACCAGGAAGACAGGGTAGAGCCCCTTACCTCCCCCATCAGACTAGAAATTGTCTAGTAACAGCTGATTGTCCAGTTGGAGCAAGATCAAGAGCTTGGAAAAAAGAGGTCTTTTCTGAGGCACAAGGGCATAGGAAACATCTAAAGCTGAAGACAGATTAGGTATTGAGAAAGCCTGTGTCAAACTAACTGCCCTCTAAACACGAAGCAATACTTAGAGGAGTTTGCACACTTGGGTGTTTGAGAATAACCATAACAAAAGCAAAATCCAAACCCAGTTCCACTCCAGGCTAATGTGATTCAATCCTGCAAACTAAAGTCCTAGGAATTAAAAAAAAAAAAAGTATACCCATTTCCAGGATTAAATATTATATACCTCATTTCCTACACCTTATACTCAAATCTCTAACTTGTGTCTTTTCGTCTGTGCTCTTTTCATCGTAGACTAGCACTGCTGATGGTCAGCACTGTCCTCTTGTTCTGGCGGGCAACAGGGTGCAGTGGGAAAGTTATGCTTTTGACATCAGACACACTTAGGTTTATACATTGACCATGCACCACTCGGTGACCTTGGACAAGCTACTTAACCTTAAACATCCGTGTTTTCATCCATAAAGTGGGGGCTTTATACCTATCCCAAAAAGTTTTTATGACAATGATATTATCTACTGGATATGAAGAACTTACCTCACACATCGCTGGTGGTCCATAGAAAATAAGCAGAGACTGCTCATTATGGCTTGAAGACTCCAAGAAGTCTTCATCAGGCTCTGCTCTCAGATGTCTCTCACTGGTTCTTAACTCTCTAAAAGTTCCAAATGGCAGCAGAGTAGAAATTGGGGTAAATACAGTTCTTTTAGTTGCCAAGGCAATTTGTGTATGAAGGGATTACTGCTCACATAGAGTAGAAGGGAGTTGGGAGATTAGATTTCCTGTGTAGAAGAAACGAAACAATGAACTGTTCTGCATTCTGCTTTTGGCATGAGGTTTGAATGTCTTGCTGGGCATTCTTGCAGCTGAAAACCTGGTTGTAATTATTTGAGCTAAGAAGCTAACTCCGTCTCATCTATAAAGACAAAGTATTTTTAACACTCTTTCTATATGTAATTGATTTTGCCAGTAATGTAACCACAATGCAATGTAAGGGAAGATTGCTTTTTGTTCGAAACTTTTCTGAGAGTCTTTAACATTTTGGAAAATTATGTTGCTAATAGCATTGGTGCCTCACTTTTGAATTGCCAACACAAAACACTTGGACTTATCCTTTTTACAGCTATTACATTCATGGTGATATCACATCTCAGTGCACACATGAACTGCTTCTCTGTATGCCAGTTTAATTGTAGCTGAACATTTACATATAGAAATGCATATTTATTATACATTGCTTTTATGTTTCTTCTTTATTACATTTAGGAATGCATATTGATTTTTATCACCATGTGCATAGATAGGTTACATTATCTAGAAATTATCTAAGATATTTGAAGAAGTATTACAAAATACTACATATAAAAAGAAAAGAGGCAGACTGCTAGGATTGGGCTTGTAAAGTCTTTCTTTCTTATAAATTGATTTCCTAGTTTTGTAGAAATTATTGCGTTAGATGTTCTCTATCATATAATAATATATGCATGAACTAAGAGATGTTAAGTGCTATGTAAAAGCAGCCAGTTATGTTAAACTAGCATATTTGCCTTTATTGTGTTTATCATTAGCCTGAATAGAAAGTCCTTTAAAATTAATATTTAGAAAGCATTTGAATGCATTTTGTTTGGTATTGTATTTATTCTATAAATAATTTTTTTTGAGACAGAGTATTATTCCGTCTGCCAGGCTGGAGTACAGTGGCATAATCCTGGCTCAGTGCAACCTCCGCCTCCCAGGTTCAAGCGATTCTTCTACCTCAGCCTCCCAAGTAGCTGAGAGTACAGGTGCACTCCACAACACCCAGCTAATTTTTGTGTTTTCAAAATATGGAGTCTCAACATGTTGGCCAGGCTGGTCTCAAACTCCTGACCTCAAGTGATCCACCCACCTTGGCCTCCCAAAGTGCTGGGATTACAGGTGTGAGCCACCGTGCCCGGCCAATTCCATAAAAATTGAATTAGTGCTAGGCATAAATTGGACCCCGTTACTATGTCTCCACAAGCAATCATATGCTAGATAGGGTTAAATATCCATCACTTTGCCATTTTGTAAATGTCTTAATAAAGTTTAAATGTTCAATAGATTGTATATTCACTTTAAAAAAAGGAATTAGGGTGGTCTTTGGGTCTGACGACTGTGTCCCAAAGCTCTCATTGCTCGTCTAGGTTGGTCCCAGGTTTGCGTGTTTTAGTCCGAAGGATTTCCACGTGGATGCCTGTTTGTAGATATTTGTCTCCTATCCTAAAACTTCTGTTTTGTGGCCCAGGGATCTGCAGCTTTCATAAATACTTCACGTGGGGACACTTTATAGTATACTTTTAAAAATTGTGCTCTGCTACCTTAAACTTTATCCAATGCTATTGCACCTCTCCAACGAAGGCCAGACTGCCTCTCAACTTGTCTCTCTTTGGTCCCATCCATTCCCAACCCTCTTCACTGCTCTCAACCCTTGTCTTGGTCTCAATTCACTTCTGCCCACTAGTAGTAAAATGAAGGCTCCTACTTTAGTATAGATCCCTCCCGTTGTGAGCTGAAAGCAGTACTTAAGACGTGGAAGATGATCAGACAGTTTTGCTATGGTTTGGATATTTGTTCCTCCAAACCTCATGTTGAAATTTGATCCCAAGGTTGGAAATGGGGCCTCATGGAAGGTTCTTATTTCATGGGGGTGGATCCCTCATGAATAGATTAATGTTCTCTTGCAAGGAGGGGGGAAATTGCTTTCCACAAAAGGTGGTTGCTATTATAAAAAGAGCCTGGCACCTCCCCCATCTCTCACTCCCTCTCTTGCCGTGGGATCTCTGCACACTATTGGTACTCTACACTTTCCACCACGAGTGGAAGCAGCCTGAGGCCCTCACCAGAAATTGAACGATGCTGATGCCAGGCTTCCTGCACAGCCTGCTGAACCACGAGCCAAACAAACATCTTTTCTTTTTTGTTTTTTGTTTGGAGATGGAGTCTTGCTCTGTCCCCAGGCTGGGGTGCAGTGACGAGATCTTGGCTCGCTGCAACCTCCACCTCTCAGATTCAAGTGATTCTCCTGCCTCAGCCTCCCAAGTAGCTGGGACTACAAGCCCACACTACCACGCCCAACTAATTTTTGTCTTTTTAGTAGAGATGGGGTTTCACCATAGTGGCCAGGATGATCGTGGTCTCTTGACCTTATGATCCGCCCACCTTGGCCTTCCAAAGTGCTGGGATTACAGGCATGAGCCACCATGCCCAGCCTTTTCTTTTTAAATTATTCAGCCTCAGGTATTCCTTTATAGCAAAATAAATAAACTAAGACACATATGAAAACATTGTAAAGACAGAAAATATCTAATAAAGAGGGGGAAACATCTCTTAAATTCTAACAATGTTGAACAAACCTTATATAATAAGTGAGGTAAGTGGAAGCCAAATAAAATAATTTTAGGAAGGTTGGCCACAATTGGAGTAAGAAAGTTTTTGAAGAAATTCTTAAAACTCTCCCTATCATTTTAGCTGTTAAAACCCAACCAAAGAGATGGCTTGGCTTGTTAAGCTTTGCAAGGTGAAAAGTGTCAGCATGCATTTTTTCCATTTAAAATACAAATATACTCTTTTCATAATTTTTTTTACATAACTGCTGACATTGAACATAACGATTGTACTCAACAAGTATTTAGAATTTGTCACTGAAATTTTCACTGACTTGAAAATGTTTAAAAGAACATAGCTCCAGGTAACAGAAGGAAAGCATTGTCAATCATCTGACCTGTTTAGTCTTCTTGAGGCCAATTTGAAGATGTGTGGAAAATTACAATAATAGCAACTATCATTTATTGTACTTTATTAGACTGGTAACTATAGAAAGAACTTTATCATCTTTTATTTATTCACAATTATTTATTGAGCTCTAACTATGTGCCATATGCGGGGAACCGGGATATTTCAGAAAACAAAACTAGTTATTTCCTGACATTATGGAACTTACATTCTGCACACCATTATGAGGCAAGGGCTATTATCTTGGCAAAACAGATGAAGACACTGAGAGTCATCTGGGGCTTTGCCCAGGGTCATGTAGCTTGTTACCCTGCTGTGCTAAGTGGTACCTTCTAGTCACACACCCAGCCTCAGGTAGCTAGAGTGAGGCTGCCTAGTGCACACAGGACCCTTTTCAGGTCCAAGAAAGATCTTCCTCCATCCCATTAAGTGATCATAAACAGGCCCCAGAACACAGCTGTGACACCTCCCTGAGGACTAAGGTCATTTTTTGTTCCAAACTTTCTGCTCACTTGTTTTCACATCACTCCAGGCTAAACTGTTTGAGAAATCAGGAAGATAAATAGGGATGGGTGAGTTGTTTTTCTGTGTCCCAAGGATCTCGTGAGAATGAGAAAGAAATCCACAAAAAGCAGAGAGCCTAGATCACAGAATGTTACTTCATACTTTCTTTTCTTTCAAAAGCCTTGAGAAATTGGGAAGCACACAAAATGGGTGAAGCTGCCAATTGCTTTTCATTTTTTTGAGCACGTTTGTTATTTGTTTTAATTAAAGTGGCAAGAGGGAATGACATTGAAAAACAATGCCATTTATTTCAAAGGTACCCAACACCAGGTTTTATGAACGATTCTTACAGCATCACTAAAACAACTTGCCTTAAAATCTGAGGAAATTTTATGTCTAAAGCCCTACCCTCAACTTCAAACCACGTGTGTTGCTGAAAGGGATGTGAAATGCTGTCCTTGACAAGATTTGTATAGATTTTTTCTTTCCAGGAATGACAGATGAGAGAGAAATGTTTTCCCCAAAAGCCTGCCAACCACAAGAAAATAAAGCTTTTTCTCACCCTCCTCTCCCTCTAGACACAAGGATTGTAATGTTCAACTTCTATTCTGATGCCAATTAAGACCTGATGGATAAAATTCCACTAAAATTAGTTAACTTTAAAAAGTGATAATTACTCTGGATTTTCAAAGATACTTTAATAAAGAACACAATCAAAATGTTGTCATTTCTCTGTTGTTTTGCTAGATGGACGTTGTTAATAAACTCAAGGGCTTGCTGATGGAGACTTGGAGGCTACAGTGCAGGAGTTGTCTCCAGCCCATCCATGTGGTGTGCGGTGTCCAGGAACTGGGCCAAGGAGATAAAAGTGAAGAGATCCAGCCCGGGGCAAACTTAGAAGGTATGCATTCAGGAGTTGCTTTAGCCACACTTTACTCAGGATAACATGTGTAATCAGGTATGGTACGGCAACTCAAGTTAGTTGCTGATCGTGAATATCTACATCTTTTGGTTCCTTTGCTTTTTCGTGTTAATCTTATGCCTCATCTGGCCTGGAGAGTTTGATGGGATCATAGAGATACCAATGTGTGGCAGGTGAAAGCCAGGTTAGGATTCAAATTCTTTTGCTTACACGTTGTATAACCTCGGCCAAGTCACTTGATCTTTCTGAATTCATTTTCCTCATCTAATTTACAACTTATCAAGTTACTGTAAACAATAACAAAACTCTAAACTGACTTACACATGGAAGCCATTACAAAACGTACTCTCCCTCCCCACTGAAAAGCTATAGACTGTGGAAGATAACCTAATAAATCATTCATTCCTCATGTAATAGGTGATTGATTCATGATTCAAAGAGGTTGTATATTTTCCCAGTGGCATGTGAGAAGGCATACTCAACTTCTCTCTGAAGTTGGAGAGAGCTAGATTAGAGTCCTCTTTCTGCTATTTGCAACATATATTTTTGAGCAAATTAGGTAGTCTCTTAAGTTTCAGTTTTCTCCTCTGAAAAACGAGTATAGTAATAATCCTACTTCACAGGTTTGTTAAGAGGATTCAGTGAGATATTATAGGTGTGGCTTTAGCATAATGTTTGGCAAATAGTAAGCAATTAATTTTTGGCAAAATTAAAAATATAGCATTATTCTGATAAGAAGCAAGATGTGGCTTAGGACTAAACATTAAGTGTAATCAAACCAGAGAATCAAGGAAAAGAAGATAATCATGGCATTGGATGAGGAAACAGAGACGAAGACATAAACACAGGATAAGCAAGGCTCCAACAAGCAACATGCTCTGCTCTGCTGGGTTATGAGGCGGCTCAGTTACCCTGAGCTTTGCTGGGCTTTCATCCCTGCATCCCAAGTACCTGCTGAGTTTCAGAACTCTGCTCCATACTGTGGGCTCAGCTGAAAACAAGACAGACCCATTTTTTAGAGCTTATGATCCCACTGAGAAAAGTTGAATAAGCAGTGATGGAAAAAGAGGAGACTGGCTTAGCTGAGAAAATTTTGCATATCACAGAAAGGGGGTAGCTTGAGGGCACGTTGCGCTACTTGAATGGAAAACACAGTAGCTTGGGGGCCCTCCTGACTGGACCCATGTCTTATCAGGAGCCCTGTATTATAAACTAATATTGACAACAAAAGTGTATCCAATACACTTCCTTACACAGCTTGAGCTCATGCTCCATTTATTCATTAGGAGACCTTCGCTTAAAGGACAGAGTTCAGTTTACTCTGTGACAAAGTCCAGTCTATTCACAGTAATCTGGAAATACTAGTTTGGAACAGAAATTTCTTAAAATTTTCTGTGCCATGGGTGCTTTGCAGCATGATGATGCCTATGAATCCTGGTTAATATACTGTTTCCAAATGAAAAAAATAAAATACATAGAACAGCAGAGGAAGCCAATTATAGTAAAATACAGTTATCAAAATATTAGACGTCTATGATATAATATATCCTTCCTTATAATGAATAATATAATAACTAGCTGTGAATCCAGTAATTCTAATTTCAAAATAGTAAGCATGGATGATTATTTCAGATATCTGCAATGATTGTAATATGAGTTGGCAATATTGCAATTTTCATTAGTGACAAAGTCACAGTTACTGTTTATCCTACTGTGGCTTGTTGCCAAGAACTACAAAAAAGTGCTGCATTTTGGTTAGAAGTTAGTGCAAAGAGCAATACCAAGTTTGCTCACTAAGATCACGGGCACCGAATTATATCCATGAAATTGGAAACGTGTGAACCCCAAGTTAAGAATCCCTATTTGGACACAGCAATAAAGCTATAATATAGATAAATTATGACAGAATATCCCTCTATTCAGACATTCACTTCAAAAAAGAAAAAAAAAAAAGAGTGTGTGCACACTCTTTTCCTCTTTTTTTTTTTTTTTCTCTTTTGAGACTGAGTCTCACTCTATTGCCCAGGCTGGAGTGCAGTGGTACAATCTCGGCTCACTGCAATCTCAGTCTCCCAGGTTGAAGCAATTCTCCTGCCTCAGCCTCCCAAATAGCTTGGACTACAGGCACTCACCACCGTGCCCACCACCACACCTGGCTAATTTTTGTATTTTTAGTAGAGATGAGATTTCACCATGTTGGCCAGGCTGATCTCGAACTGCTGACTTCAAATGATCCACCTGCCTCTGCCTCCCAAAGTGCTGGGGTTACAGGTGTGAGCCACCATGCCCAGCCTCTTTCTCTTCTTATAAGGACAGCAATCCTATAGGGTTAGGGCTGCATTCTTGATCTCGTTTAATCTGAATCGTCTCCTTAAAGGCTCTATCTGCAGATACAATCACATTGGGTGTTGTAGCTTTGACATAAGAATGTAGGGGAAACAATTCAGTCCATAGCAAGACCACTCAGCGGAGATAGTTAACAAGGAGCCCATAGTCAAATCCAAGTCAAAAATGAGATTTGTATGTCTGCATAGTGTTGGCCTACACATAGATTTTTGAACTCTGTAAATTAATTTTGAACATTGAGAAATTAGTATCTTTCAGCCAAACAGATCTGATTTCCAGTTTCTCTAGACCTGGAAACCTTGGGCCCAAATTCTCTCATCTTATTTGGTTATAGTAACTAAAGCATGGTAACTACTACCCTGTTTACAACACCAGGCCAGCCTTGCTCTTGTAGATACAGATACCCACCTGGACCCTGTTAGTATTTGAGAGTGCAGTCCCTTGTAGAGATGGTATTACTGGAAACTCTAACAGGCAGCAATGATGCCCAGAACAGCCTCTGATCTAGCAAGTAAAAAAGAGCAAAAGCTAAATATTCATAGAGTTTCATTTAATAGACTGTTTAAAGGTGTTTCCTTTGTGCTTCATTATTAGTGGGACGGGGAAGAGAGGCCAAATTAAAGGTCTAGACTCTTACCTCGTTACTGAATTATCCTAACATCACCACATCTGTCAATTTCTCTACTACTGTCCTGAATTGAACTAGGGTCTGTATATATAAATATTCTTCCAAAACAACATAATATGCACAGAAAGGATGAGGCTGCAAAAGACACAAAAAATAATTTTTATAAGAATAGAGAAAATAACAGGGTTGACTTTTGTGAAGGTGGATGCAGAAGGTAGATTATCTTCTTAATTTCCTTGTTATAAATTTCACATACACTGAAAGGGGAAGTAGAAGGCAACACCTTGTATTCAAACAGAAAAATAGATTTTACCCAGACATTAGGATTAGCTTCTGTCAGGGCCTTGACAGTATCATTCCAGGAAATATGAACTTTACCAGATTCACTATTATAACTCAGCTTAGCCTGAAAACAGGTGTTTGACTTCTGCCATTTTCCTGGTAAAATTTGATATCGATCATCCTAGCATAACACACCTGTTCATCAACTTAAGCTTGGTAAACGTGGCCTTTCATACTTGAATTTTCTTATAGCATGGATCTATAGTACAATGTTTACATGCTCCTACCATACTTTTTTGTTTTTTTAAGTTCAGGGATTCACGTGCAGAGTTGTTACATAGCTAAACTTGTGTTATGGGGATTTGTCGTACAGATTATTTCATCACCCAGGTATTGAGCCTAGTATCCATTAGTTATTTTTCCTGATCCTCTCCCTCCTCCTACCCTCCACTCTATGAAAGGCCCCAGTGTATGTTGTTTCCCTCTATTTGTCCATATGTTTTCGCCACTTAGCTCCCACTTATAAGTGAGGACATGAGGTATTTGGTTCTCTGTTCCTATGTTAGTTTGCTAAAGATAATGGTTTCCAGCTTCATACATGTCCGTGGAAAGGACATGATCTCATTCTTTTTTATAACTGTGTAGTATTCCATGGTGTATATGTGCCATATTTTCTTTAATAACCCATACTTTTTAAAAATGTGTTTACTTTGAACATTTTTCAAACTTGTAGAATATTTACAAGAATAGTATGAAGGACTACTCTATACACTTCACTCAGATTCATCAACTTTAATAATCTGCTATATCATTTATTCTCTTTCTTTCTGTCTCTTCTCCGTCTCTCTCTCTCTATATATATACACACACAAACACATGTCTTTATTGTAATAGTTATTTTCTAAAACATGTGAGAGTAAGTTTCAGTGAGTTATTTTGTCCTGAGAATATTTCTGTTTTTTCAAAGAGTGTTAACAATGGTTAAGTTCATAGAACTACCTAAAAGTCCATTTAACCTACGCTGTTTGTCAAATTGCAATACCAGTGGTAACACTGAAAACTAGGCACACTGTAGAAAAAAGAGATGAAAGAGACGTGTGCCTTTAGGGTAGCCCTAATTAAATTTTTGAGTAGGAATTTTCTTTCACATGGCATCACCCTTTATATTCTAGGAATACACTCTGAGATCAAAATGCTCTCCTCCCCTGCTCAGATTTCTCTTGGACCACCCACCGGTGGCTTTCCTAAAGGTACTGCATGTTATGTGGCATCTACCTATCTCCAGGTACCCATTCTCTCACTGTAACTGACTTTACCTAAAAGTGTTAAGAGGGGGTAAGCTGATTGACCCAGTTTATACTAATATGTGAAGGATGCTATTTACATTCCCAAAGACATTTACATTTCCACGACAACTCCACTGAAAAAAATTAATTTCCTCAGTGGTGAAAATAAAGGTGATAAATTAAAATCAATGGAGAAATAAAGATAGTAGAATAAGAAGAGTTGGAAACTGCCACCTAAATATGAAAAGGCTGCTCCTGTAATCAACTATCTGAAATTATTGCTACTGTCCACATTTTCTTTTTATTTCCCTGGATGTAAATCTAAGATATCACCAAAATATATGGACACTGAAAACTAGCTAATATTTCTGTCATTTACATAAATCAATAGCTTCCAAATATTTGTCTGACATTCATTTAAAATAGGGGCTAAAACACTGAATGAGTAAAGAATTGGGAAATAAAATCACCTCTCTTAAAGTATTGCCATACCAAGCAATTCCACTCTGACCCCAAATTTGCATTCTCTTTTCAGCCTAACAAATGGACCAACTTTCTTAAAAGGTGCATTATTGAGATAAGTTTTTGCCAATTGTGGTGGCTCAACTGTCCCCTTGGCTGTATTTGACCATTCTTATCATCATCCCACCCCTTAAAGAACATATACACAATCACACAAGGCTAGCTGATCAGATTTGCCCTGCCAATCACATTCAGCAGAGGTTTGAAACTTGTGACCTGGGAGCAATGCGTTTTGCCTGATCACTGGTTTATAAGAAAATTTGAGTTAGATGCCTGCTTTTAAAAATCATGAGATTTTAACATAAGAATCTGCATTTCCTTCTTCTTTTAAAAACCAAAGATGTCTTGACTCTGGACCCAAATTCCTGCACAGCAACAACTGACTAGAGCCTGGAAGCAACATCACCTGGAGACCCTGTAACCCGTCAGGCTGTGCCCCCCAGTTGCCCACCTACTGAGCCCTTCTTCCCTGCCCTGACTGCATCCATGGGTAGTTACATCTGCAATCCTGACATCTGAAACTTCCCCTGAGAGAAATCCTAATAGAGATTTTTTTTCCATGCCTTTACTTTTCCGGTGATATCTTATCTTTTCCAATGATATTCTTTGACATTGGCACCTTGGCAAACTGCCCAGATTGGCTATTAATTGAGGTCAGAAAAAAATTCTCTAAAACACAGATTTTTTAACAAGAGTTTTCATGGCACGGCAGCTGTTGGGGTAGAGGGATGAAGAAGGAAGGCAGAAACGGGGCTATAAAAGGTGGCCTTTATATCCTTGAAAAAATTATGTCAAGGACAGGCTATAATAATGGAGCTTGGTGATTTTACAGGCCAGTTAAATAGAAGTGAGCATGCTGGCTTATTCCCGTTTCTTGAATGTCTAAGTGGAGTTCTTGTATTCACATTGTGCTTCCTCTTACAACAATTCAAACAATTGATGGAGCAGGAGCAGTGGGAATCAAAGTCCAAATTCCAGAGTCCTGTCAAAGATAAATTCTCTCAATGATCAATTTCTATCATTTAATCAAATCATTTTTTAACTAAGCAGGAATCTGTCAACTGGTATTCATTTCATGCCCCATAGCTCTGGTAGAAAGATTTTTCCCCCTTTTTTGTTGCTTCCTACCGTGTTAAATTGGCAATTTTCAGAGAGGTGCCTCCTGCCAATTATTAATGAGAATCAGTCTTGACTTTTGCAGATTGAATTTTATAAATTGGTTTTATTGAAAGTGAGAAATAGCATAAAGGAATACAGAAAGGAAAAAAATTAAGAGTGTGCCCAAAGAACAGAGGCCTTGTTATAATCTGTCTTTAGAAAAGTGATTGTGTGATTTGGATCTGGACCTGGCACAAGATGGCTTATGATTCTCCTCCAGGTTCAGACACTGACTTTTCACACCCTCATCTATACGCACAGGACAGTAAATTATCATCAGTACATAACTCTGAGGTATTGCAAGCATTAATGACTTGCAGAGCAACCTGCATGCTAGGATGTGAAGGGTCTCACTGCAGAGAAAATTATTGTCATAATTCTTTGAACATTACATTGTTCACCCAAAGAGGTGATACTGAAGAACTCTACCGAAAGCTGAACCCAACAGAAACCTTTTCTCAACTTCCATTATTTACTGTGTCATGATTATAAAGAAGCCACCTTTCTTTGTTTTTCTAATATATATGTTTTCATGTTCTCTGAAAGAAAGTCAATTGGGAGGGTTGATGCTTTATACACAGAAGTTTAAATCGGTCTACCACATCTGACTTGTATCTAGTATTTCTTATTTCTCTTCAAAGAAGAAAAGATGATTTATGGGGCAATATTTGACATAGAATATCAAATCTCACTGATCTACTTTGACAAGAATGCTGCATCTCATCCAAAAACATAAATCTACTTTATTTTAGCATGATGTGATTTTCAACATAATGTTTTCATGAAATGAAAAAGAATAGCAAATACATATTGAATACTTTAGTGTGCTATGAACTGCACTGAGCAGGTACTTTAACTGCACTAAGCAGCTTTACACAAGCCAATAAGGGAAAGATGAATATTTTCCTTTTAAAAAACAAAAGAATAAAGCAATTGAGGCTTGGGGAGATTATTTAATTTGCCCAATTTCAAGCAGTTATTTAGTAAAGGAGCTGGGTGTCAAACCAGATGGTCTACCTCCAGAACTGTATTACAAAATAAGGGTAGTGAACCTTGCATCTCATGTGCCCTCCTTTTTGGGAGGATATGAGCAATGCCCTGTAGTGTAGAAGCCTGTCTAATGTCCCTTTACCTAGCGTTTCTAAGTTACTTCACTGTGGAAGCTTTTCACCCCCAGAGTGCCGACTAATGTAAAGAATCTTCAGAATGTAGTCAGGGAAGTTCTGCCGTAACCATCTGGTTACAGATTATCATCACACGTGCTCGCTCACACAGTTCTGTCTGCCTGGGGTGCCCCATCTCTATCTACTCAAACACCAGTCATTTAAAGCCTGGCATATTTTTTTAACTTCCTTTTGGACATCTCTCTCAAGGATCCAGAATGTTCTTTCCCTTTGCTTAACAAAAACCAAATAAGCAATAGCACTTTTCTAGCACTAGAACGTTCTCTTGTTACTGCCTCGTTCTGTTTTTCTCCTCTATTTGACTGTGAGCTCCTTAAGGGTCCGCTTGAATTGTTGCATGACTGGTGGCAACCACAGACCTTGACACAAAATAGATACTCAATGAGCACTGATGGAATAAGTTTGATCCGCTTGTAAGGAAACAAAGTATTTCAGAGTTGTCCATTGTTCAAGAAAACAGAGGTGATAGAAAATGGTGAGATGTTAAGAGGAGAAAAGAGGTTAAAAAAAAATCAAGCTAAACATAAAAAATACTAGCATAAACTTTGCTTTTGAGACTTGAAATTCTATTTTTGCCAGTGTATAAATGTGGATATGCTGTAACTCATAACAAATGACAGGAATAGCATTTTTTGAGGGTTTACTATGTGCCAGTCACCACTCTCCTCTTCACACTTAAGAACTTACGGAAGACCATCCTCGACGAAGTAATTGCAATTTTCTCACACAGTCTCTACCAACAAGGAAGAAAAAGTGGAAATTTAATTCCCAGTTTATAGACCGCTCCAGTGAGTTCTGAAACAGCAGGCAAAACAGATGTTGCCCTGACTTCCACTCCCTGGAATGTGACAGCCACTTTGATTGCCCTTTTCTAGCCATTTAATTTGGTTATTTAGGGAGGCAGTGACATTGATGCATCTGTAAGAGGTAGGCTGACATAAATCAGATCCTCTTACATTTTCTAAGGAAAAACCTCCACGGTTTCCATCAGACTATTGCATTATTTCTATAGTGGTGTTGAAAAAGGAGGGAGGTGATTCGTATTCTTCAGGATTCTAAAATAAATGAAAAACCTGCTGGCCTGGCAAGTAGGTAATGCTGTTATTCAGAAGATTTGCACGTATGACTGGATTACAAACAGATGCCCATAAAGTGCTCCTTCTCACCTCCTGTCACCTAAGAATGAATTCTATATCTTTCTTTTTCCTAATTGCCAGAGCATCCAATTCTGCCTGGTGTTGGTGGACTCTGACATGAACACATAAAGAAAGGCCCTGGTCATCAAATCATTCACTATTGATTAGAAAAAGCAGATACGCAAATAGCTAACTACCTTCCATACATATAATGGCAAAACTTTCAATGGCTTCCGGCCAATGAGGACCAACACTTTGCCAGGCTCAGTAATGTATTAACAATCCCATAATGAGGATGCTGGCTGTCAGCCACAGAAAATATTAAAACAGGGAACAGAATATTTTCAACGATTCAGTTAATGATTTCCAGAATGTGCTTTTGAAAGCCTGTGCAGCATCATTGGATCATGTTAAGGTCCCGGCTTTAAAACCTCCTCTGGCTCCTAATTGCACACTGGATACAATTCTCACTCCTGTTCTGCATCCTGTGGTGGTATGGTACTGTAATCAAGAGTTTAGGTTCTGGAGTCAGACATAGACATGCTCTAACTTACCTGCTATGTGGTGTGTAAATCACTTATATTTGGTCTTCTCATCTGTAAAATGAGAGCAATAATAGCACCTACTCATAGGGTTTGGAGAAATTTAAATGAGGTAGTCTATGTGGAATGCTTCGTACATAATGTACGTAGAAATAACGGTGGTAGAGTAAGTTGTGGTGGTGGTAGTGGTAAAATAGTAGACAGGTACTAATTCTAGTTTTTAATTTTCTACAACATCATACAATGCTATAGTAATATATTGTGTGCAGGTATGTGCATGTTGTATATTTATATATTCATATTCACATATGTATGTGCATATATATAGAATTTTAATTAGTTTTAAATAACATTTCTTCCATTTATTTAATGTTGGACATTTTATTTAACCTTAACCTTGCCTTGATTTTCTATCCATAAACTGGAAATCATAATAGTACCTTCCTTGGAAGTTATCTTAAGGTTTAAATGGCGTGAAACACGTCAAGTAACTGACACATGGTTAGTGCCCCATAGTTTATTTTCAAAAATACGTTTTGAAAAATATCTTCCGAAAGATAAAGTATCATTATTTCTACAGTAGGAAACATTATTTTTATTCTTACTACTTCCAATTCACAAAAATTGTTTATTTCCTGCCTCTCTCCTTGAGTTTGCTAAATTCTAACAAATTTGACAGGCATATATGAAATGACATACCAACAGCTGTACTCCTAGGACACGTACACAATTTCTGTGGTGTGAGAAACTTCTAGTTTGAAGCCTAGAAACTCTGAGTTATGGAAGCTGAAAGTATAAAAATCTGTTCTGTCACAGTCACATTCAACGAAAACTACAATTTATGATAAGTTTCATTAAACCTGCTTAATTCAACATTTATGAGAGACACTGAAGATAAATGAAAGGTATAGAAATGGAAACTTTTCTAATCAGTCATTTTGGCAAGGATAAAGGACAATAATGATAGGCATGAAGACAGACTAGATGTGCATTTAAATAATCTACTGAAAATAAATGATTAAATATTTTTATAAATTTAGCCAAAATAGTCTTTGGTCCATAACATAAAGCTTAATTCACATGGCCATGAAAGATCAGGTGCACTGGTTTATTCAGCACACCTGGGCAGAACCAGGTTAGGGTTTTGGGAAGCATATACATTTCACATATTTCAACAGGAGTAAAAGCAGGGACAAGAAAGCTGATTTCACTAGACTAGAGAAAATCTCCTCTCTCCTTTAATTGCCATGGTGGGTGAGCTGCAGTATTTAATTAATCTCCTGGAGGAAGTTTTGTAGCTGTGTCATATTGTTGGAAATGAGTTAACACTGAAGCACAAAAACTACGCTAGCAAAGGAAGAGGATAGTTCTATAGAGTGAGGATGCCACAGGTAGACCACTTTTCAAATGTCCCCTTCTTTAACCCAGTAGAAGGGGCAGGTGCAGGAAGCTGGCATGGCCAGATGACTGGAGCTCAGTGGGGAATGGGAATGTGGTTTATCCTATAATGTGGGTCTTGGCCCCACGGGGGAACTTTTGTGAAGCACCAGAGATTGGGCTTTCTCTATATGTTTGGTATCCATTTTCTCAGGACCTTAGGGAATAATAAATTGCTTAAGGAGTGATTTGATAAGTCTCCCAAGTCATATTGTTATCCACCATTAGAACTTCTGGTTTCTCATGCCCTCCACTCCTTGGGAGAGTCCAATGAGTGCTGTTGTGCTCAGTGTGAGGGGTGGCAGGAAACCACCCAGCTCAACCCAGCCAGTATTCTCCTACCCAAGAGGTGCTTGAACACATTCCCCAAATAATTGTAATGTACACCCAGGTGGAAGAACGCCACCCAGCCCTTTCTTGACTGAAGGCTTCAGCTTCAGGCTGCCTCAGTATCGCTTAGCTCCATTCTCCCTAAGAACTGATTGTCCCTAACAACTGTATCTGCTGATTCACCAGTAAGCTTAGAAAGTCTTCCCACTGTTCTACTCCCTTTGGCCAAAATGAGCCTGATCTGCCTGTCTTGTGGACAAGCACTCATTTGCTATTTTAATTTTAATTTTGTTTTAATTTTACTTTAGGGCTGCAGGCTAAATAACAAATAAAACTGATACTTGTTTTTAGGTTTGTCTAGAGTCTCAAAATGTGGTTCTCAAATGTGCTCCCCAAATCAGCAACATCAGCATCAGCTGGAAACTCATTAGAAATGCAAATCATCAGGCCCTACCCAGAACCCGGTGAATCAGAAACCGTGGAGGTAGGACCTAGAAATCTGTGTGTTAACAAGCCCTCCAGGTAATGCTGATGCACAGTCAGGTATGAGAACCATGATTTAGCCTCCTGATCTGTAGCTGAGTGGGACTCAAAAAGAAAAGTTCGGCGTGCTCCAGCTTTTTTAGAGTTTTACAATGCCTGTAAGAAACAAGAACTTTAGTAGGTGACCTTCTTTTATTTAAATTTTTAGATTATCAATCACAAACTCAAATGCTTATAGAGACTAAGAAAGTCATCCTTAGGGATGCAGTGGAATCCTAGTGAATTACAGAGCACTTGTCCCACTTAAGATATTGACAAAATAATATGCAAAAACCACTGTGAAACAAAGAAAACCATTTCCTTGGGGTCCCAATTTGTCCTGCAGGTAGCCTGTTTGTGGCCTTGGTTATATATCATATCTCCTGCTATAAAACAGGAAATAAGGGTGGCTGTTTGCTGGACCAAGTTTTTTTGGTTCATACACAAGGGAGTGGTTATTTTAAAACAGGATTAGTCCTCTAATAAGTTGAAGAATTTTGACTCAGTATTTATCCCGTGACAAAGGTGCATGCTCACGTTGATACTGAGTCTAATCCCATGATGTCCTGATGAATAAGGTCCTACAGCACCTAAGAGGACACTTAAGGGAGAATGTTCTGCAGGAACAGTACATGGACTACTTTATCTGTTGCTTGGGAACCAAAAGATGTTTCATTTTGCTTATCTTACTCTGTTGGGAGGAGGTCTTGACGTGTGTGTGATGGAGTATATGTTGTTTGCTGAAAGGCAATGGCAAGGAACACCGAGCCATCCGCAGGCAGAAAACTGCTAGAATAAGCAAGCAGTATGTACTGTTCATGCACTAGTTAAACCAGCTCCCAAAACAGGTTATTTGACTTTGTCCCCATTGCTGACTCGCAAAGAGTGCTTTCTAGCTTATTTTTATTTTAGTAGTGCATAAGCACTGTCTGCCTATTTAGTCTATCTTTATTCTATAAAGAAACACTGAGTACCTGCTTATTAAAAATAGTCACTTGTTCACAAAGAACAAATAGCCCAAAGTCTGCTCTGGGCTGTCAGCTGGGAAATGCTGTCAGCCCCCTGGCGTCCCACTCTGATCCCACTTTTGCACTCTATCTTTGTTTCTGTTTCTTAATTCCTTCAGTGCCACCTGGGTTGGGTCTCTACCACCAAATTGGTCTCGGCATTCCTCCCAACAAAATTTACTTGCCTTCAAAAGATTACAATTAACTCACATGAGAAGTTAATATTTAGTGATAATATATTACCCACAGAAGGGCAATTTGCATTTAGAGAGTATGGAATCCTGGAGCAGAAATTAAGCATTCTCTAATTCCAGGTGTTGGCAGCAGCTTATGATAAAGTTTGTAATCAGGTCTCTTAACTGTATATCTATGTTGTGTTAGAATTTCTGATATTACGAACTTGGTTATGATTTTTTGTGTATAATTAAATGTCTTAGTGTATTCACACAGAGTCGTACAACCATCATCACAATTTCAGAACATTTTCATCACTCCAAAAAGAAATCAAATACCTACCAATAGTTACCCCTCAATACCTCTCCCCAACTCCAAAGCCCTAGGCTACCATTAATCTACTTTCTGTCTCTATAGATTGGCTCATTCTGGGCACTTAATATAAACACAATTACGCGGTGTTCAGTCTTTGTGACTGGCTTCTTTCACTTGTAATGTTTTCAATGTTCATTTGTATAGTAGCATTATTACTACATCATTGATGAATAATATTCTATTGCGTGAATATAACATACTTTGTTTACCCATTCATCAGCTGATGAAAATTTGTCTACTCTTTTGTTTGTTATGAATAATGCTGCTATAAACATTTGTGTACAAGTTTCATGTAAACACGTGTTTTCTCTTCTTTTGGATATATAACTGGGATTAAAATTGTTAGGTCATATGGAAACTGAGCTTAACCTTTTGAGAAACTGACAGACTGTTTTCCAAAGTGGCTGCACCATTTGCATTTCCATCAGCAGTGCATAAGGGTCCCAATATCTCCACATTATTTGTCTCTTTGATCAAAGCCATCTTAGCATCCTAGGAGATGTGAAGCAGTATCTGGTAATCTTGGTTTGCTTTTACCTGGTGGCTAATGTAACTTTGCTGGTATTAAACATAGTTGTGGAGGATTTATGAGGTACTAAACACTGGGAATGCTAGAGCACACAAAGCTTGAATGGACTGTGTACATGTCACACTCTGTTGCCTTATTAACCGTGTATATCTGAAAAATAGTAAAGATTTTGGTGGTTTAATGGAGCAACTCATATTTATTGGATACTTACTATGTGCCATGGATTATGCTTCATGTCTTATAGGAATGATCACAATTATCTTCCATAATAAGTCTATTTTTAAGTAGTATTTTAATTCCCACTGAACATATAAACAATCCAAGGGATATAGAGTTTATGCGATTGCTCCAGATGACAGAGTTAAATGCTGATATTGCACCTACACAAGCTCAAGTCCGCTTGCCTCCAAATTACATCCAGTTCTAAACTGCGTATCTCATATTTTCAAGTGAAATTTTACATGTAGAAAAAAATGAAGCAAGTAAAATTTTATGCTTGACATTGCATTTGGTTATTTATGCATTTCATGAGAACCAAGCAAAGAATTGAAGCTATGAGTTTGGTTACTTGGGCAAGACCTGAACCAAAAATTCAGGGATGTGGGCTTAGTCTCATTTCTGGGTTTAATTGAAAATGAGCAAGTTTACTTATCCATCTCTCTCTCCACACAGTGAGTGATTAAGTTCAAATTTCCAAGTCTGAAATAGAAAATATTTTGATATTGCTCAATGAATTACCCATGCTAACTTGTTGGATTTTAAATGGGTTTTCTTGGGTTTGTTTGCTATAATTTAAATTTAAATGATTTCTGTGACAGTAACCAAAGCACCATGAAATTTCATTTCATATCAGTTTTATTATTAAATTAACACTATTACATATGTATTTATAAGCTCATCTTCTGACAACATTCTCTTTACCTGCCTACCATTTGCAATCAGTTTGCTCAGAATGAATGACAGATTAATTCTAAATATGAGTGCCCTTTCTGAAGTTTCCATTGATTTGTTTTTGTCAGCTAAGATACTGTAAATGTCAGTGCTCCTTTTGATTCTCACAAAAATCTATATGGATAAAAGGCAACAGTTTCCTGAACATACTGATTACTCCCCATTGACCAATAGCAAGAGGATATATGATGTCAAAGTAACATGGGCAAAAGTACTGATGATAATACATTTCTTTTCTATTTTTACATTGACTAAAAATTAAGCTCTCAGAAGAATTCTTTCTTGGTGCTTATTACATTGATAATTTCTCCTTCTAACATGTTAGGAATTTTTGTTTGTCATTTTTTTTTTAGCAGTTTTCATTGTTGTGTGTGCCATTTAAATTCCCAGACTCCCTCATCTAATTTCTTCATGAATGTCAGTTTGGTGTCTCTGCTTGTTCGGTGAGTTCACAGCTTAGTTAGGCTTACTTCTTTCAGTCACTGTATGGAAAGTGATATACTTTAAAGATTTTTAAAGGCCAATTGCTGAAAATAACCTGAATAAACTCTTTGAACAGACCAAGCGTATTTTGTGATTTAAAAAAATTCTGGCATTAGAATAGCTAGTTGTAATTATAAAGTTTACATATTATTTCTATATTATGTTTTTATTCAACGTTTAATTCAACATCATCTTCCTACTGAGTTATCTCATTTCCCATGGCACGTGTTCTTCCTCTCTGCAATGACTAAGAATCCCCATTTGTTAATCACAGATGTGTTCCTGGTGATCTTTGGCTAGAGGTCATTGCCAAGGGAAAGTTGTGGACTCTGACAGTGATGTCCTTAAAGTACAGGAAAGTGTGACAGCACACAGTTGAAGATAGTTTTTTGGGGGAAAAAAAAAGCTTGGACCATTTCATGTTGGGTGCCATGTCCTGTTTGCACTGTTTAATAAACTGATTATGCTTATTTTACTCTTTGTTTGCTGAAACTGAAGATACAAGAGTAAACTCCATTCTAGCTTCAACCTACAAATTTCAAATTGGCCATGTCCAGATTAATTGGTCATGGCTGTCTATTGCTCATTAGTGCATTTCAACTGTTAAAAAAGATTTTTTGAAAATAAAATGTAGCCTTGGGAGAATTTAGAAGCGTGAATATGTCTAATTCTCAGTGGCAAAAATAATGGCTTATATTTCTTCTACTTCTAATCCAAATCTGCCTTTCTCCTCATTTACATAATCTCACGTAATAAATGTTACTTGGTTTGCATTGGCATGTATAACAGCAGAGCATACTTAAAAATCATGTTTGCAATAATAGTATCAGTGAAATGAAAAACAAATGAAAGGCCAGGCTAGCTTGAAACTGTGACCAATTTGATCCAACTTAATTTTTATTTGCATGCAAGTAACCTTAAAATTTCTTGCCCGGGCTCATTCTACCTTTCTCTTTTCCTCACTTCCTAACAAATGGATGGGTAAATAAAAATTAAGGTAAGCTTATTGTTAAGCTAGAATATTTTCTTTCTTTTCTTTCTTTTTTTTTTTAAAGTAAACTATATCATAATGTTCTCTGATACTGACTTAGAATAGCACTTTTTCTCCTTACTCTCAGTTGCATCTCTGGGTCCCTAATTTAAAATATTTTGAACTTCTATTAGGAAATAGATTTCTCAATACCATCATTTCCAAATAGGCTATTTATCCCCCTCTTCCCCACTCCGACCCCTAGCACCATTTTCCATTGTCCTTAAAAATGTATACACATCATGTATAATTCTGGCTCTAAGTTATAAATAGACACAACTAAGTTCTTCATTCAAATGGCTTTCTCTTAAATTTTTTAAGACTAGAGATGGTGAAATCTGACAAAGTTCAACTTGTTACTCTCGATATTCCTTTCCATATAGCAGATTATGGGGGAGATGATGACTTTATGTTAAGAATATATTTTTTTATTCGATAAAGCTAAATTTAATTCTCAATATAACTGTCTGTGTTAGCACTGCTGAGCCATTTGAAAGCAATCTCAAACCTTTTTGAAGTAACACTAAATATGAATTAAATAATAAAGATTTTGAATAAATAAGTGGATTTCAAGAAGCAAGCTTGCTCTTAACATCAACATGTCTTGACCTCAGAATCCAGTAAATTCTGTAATTTTTATCCATCATTAAAAATAGTGCTTTTTGTTGAAGGACCAATCTTTTAATCTTAGAGAGTAAATATGAATTTTAAATAAGTTACTTTTATCTCCCTCCAGATTTCCAGAGAAACTAAAAACCTCAAAGGGGAAAGTAACTATTGCCCATTGCAGTTCTTATTGAGATAGGAATAGTACTGGGTAGATTCAGGTGGATGGAAAAACCCAAACACCAGCTAAAACAAGAATAGGCAAAGAAACCACAGGATAATAGAAAACCCAAAATAAACAGCCAAAACCCCAGTCAGGGTGACATGCCATGACTCTTCCTGGCAAACCCAAACAAGGGAGAAAGAGGGTGACACCTGGAGGGGTGGGTCCTCGAAATCCCCTCCTTTTCCAGAATACCTATTAATGTATCTCACCCCTAATTAAAAAAACACTCATAAAATTAGAAACTCCAACTTGTGAGCAGCTTCTCAGGACCATACCTGCACTTCTCTTGTCAGTGTGTACTTTTGTTTTGTAATGAAAGCTTCTTCTGACTCATCCCTGAATTCTCTCTCAAGATGGTGTCAAGAACCTGGAAAACTGCCTGGGGTTGGGGTCTCACCAGCCTCCCGAGGCCCTCCTGAGCTTTCCAGCAACATTATAATCTTACCACTTTATGCATCAGGATCTGATGCTAAGTATGATATTAAGGATGTACTGCTAATGGGCAAAACCATATGTTTGATTTGTCTCAATGGAATAAACAGTGTTTACATTATTATGAGCTGATACCTATGTGGACAGGCTGTCAAGAGGGCCCTCTTTCTCTGTGTTGGCTCTGGTCTTGAAGCTGAGAACACCACAAGAAGTACTAGGCCACCATAGCAGCATATGATAAAAAGTTTGTAGAACTAGTTTTATAAACTTTTAGCTGATCAGCCACTAACTAAAAAGCTATAAAAAAGAAGTTTTGCAGACACGGAAAGGAGGACATATATTGTGATTCCTCTCATCTGATGCACCTAGAACCAGAAAATTCAGAGACAAAATAGAATAGAGCTTACTAGAAGCTGTGGGGAGTAGAGAATGAGGAATAGAGAGTTTGTTGGGATGATGAAAAAGTTCTGAAAATAGATCGTGGTATGGTTGCCACAACATCATAAGTGCACTTAATGCCATTGAATTGCACACTTAAGAATGGTTGGGGCCAGGCACTGTGCAGCTCACACCTGTAATCCCAGCACTTTGGGAGGCCGAGGTGGGAGGATCACCTGAGGTTGGGAGTTAGAGACCAGCCTGGCCAATAGGGAGAAACCCCGTCTCTACTAAAAATGCAAAAAAATTAGCCAGGCATGGTGGCGGGTGGTGTAATCCCAGCTACTGGGGAGGCTGAGGCAGGAGAATCACTTGAACCCAATAGGCAGAGTTTGCAGTGAGCTGAGATCGTGCCACTGGACTCCAGTCTGGGTGACAAAGTGACAATCCTCTCAAAAAAAAAAAAAGAATGGTTGGCACGGTACATTTTATATTATGTATATTTTATCACAAGATAGATAGATAGATAGATAGATAGATAGATAGATAGATAGATAGATAGATAAGGTAACTTAATAATGTGGAAATTTAAAAATAAAAAGTGCCTGGAAACAGAACAAACAGGCAACTTTTTCCTCCTCTCCAGTTAAGAAAAGACAACAGGTGCTGTCTGTGGACATACTCCCTCTGAGGATGCACTACCCAACAGATCCCAAATACAAGCATGTGTAACTCTTTGACTACAGGCTTTCTCTAGCTAACTTGTCCTGTACATAGGATGGGCAGATGTGCAGGGGATATAATCCCCTCAATGGAAGGTAGAGGATATGTAATACCCTCAGTGAAACGTTGAAAGGAATTGGTAGAAAAATGCCCCAGCGCATCTTTTTTCAATAGGGGTGACTCCAGGCATGTGCATCACGGTCTCCCAAAACTCCGTAATGAGAATGAGTCCCAGTTACTCTCAGTGGTATATATTGCTTGATAATTTGCCCCTTATTGGCTTCCTGCCCTTCCCTGTCTCAATCTCCTAATAGTTCTTCCTGGGATCACCTCTCACATAAATAACTTGCACGTAAATCTTGGTCTCGGAGTCTGCTTCTTGGAGAATCACCCTGAAACTTGAAATGTTGAACTGGGATTTGAGGATGCAGAGTTGGTTCCTGACACACACCAGAGAGACCTGCTTGGCAGGTGAGGAGAATCTGAGTTTCCCAAAGAACAGTTTGCCTTCCTGAAGCATGGAAGAAGCAAATGTCCTCACCGATGTGGACCAGGGAGAAAGAATCACTGTAGGAGCCTTCCTTCCATGAGGACTTCCTGGATCCCAAAAGAAGTGTGGTTTGCCAGAAACCAGATTCTGAGGGGCTGATCATATCCACAGTGGGTTACGCTTTTATTAAAGACATTTACAAGTTTGCTGAAGAACTTACAAAATTACTCAGAAAATAGAGAATTAGTTTTGGACATTTGACATACTAAGAAGTCTCCAAAGCAAATGGTAGCTATACCAGCCTGGTAAGGTATTTTTTGAATCTGACTTCTCTCCTTCTTCTGCTGCCCTGGGGACACTAGAGGCAGCACAGGGAATCAGACAGTGGATACAAAAGATGAGGTGAAGAAATTACAAAAGAGCTGGTGAGACTTTCCCAAACCCCCTACTCCAACCCTACGTCAGATTTGTAAGCCCAAAGCAGGTCTGAATTGGAGGGCGGAAGTTTTAAGCCGGATGAGAGTCTGGGATATTTACATGAAATGGGTCAGAAAATTTGTGAGACTAACCTGAGACTTCATCTAAGAGGTGGAAAGGCACATGTTCACCGGAATTGGTGAGCAGATACCATAGTGAGAACGAATAAGCTTACTCTCTACTTGATTTCTATAGATTATGGTTTGCTCAACTAGGGGACACAAGCTACACAAATATTTATTTCCATTTTGATTCTTAAAATGATAGCAAAATTACATCGATAAAATATCTAACAGAAATGTTAAATAGTGATATTGAAGTTGATTAACACCCACATTGTGCACAGAGAAAAACTGTGATGCTCTAAAATCTCATAGTATTCACTCTGTGCTTTTTGCCATAGTTGTACTAATAGAAAATGACCTGATTTTCCTTTGTTCCTTTGGAACATTTAATCTGTCTTCTACAATATCTTTAATGAGCATGTGTTACTTGTATAATTAGCAAATAAAATAATATTAAAAAAGAATATCACGCTATAACAAAGAAGATGAGATTGAGCAAGTTGAATTAATAGAGGCAACATTGATATCCATCGTGTTATTAATCAGAACAATGACCAACAGATTGTAATCCACCATTAGAAGAAATAATTCCTATTTATAATTTTAAAAAACCCTGAGGCCATTGGAAGATCTTGAAGTACTTTCCAATTATTGAATGTAGATTGATTTCCAAAGCTAATTCTTTGAAAACCAGTCTAGTTTTCATATCCAAGATAAAAACATAAGGTGGCCTGATTTACTAGAAGACCGCATAGCTTACCCTGGCAAAACACAGAAAATAATGTATCTTCTCTTAAGTCCTAGTATTTACAAAAAGCATTTTATGATCAGAAAGCAGGCTTGTAATACTGAGAGTCCTCTATAGTTCTCTATTCTCAGAAATTCCATTGATCATTTTGGCTACCAAACTTTCTTATTTGGACATCTCTTTTATACAGAGACATCTCTAAATATTCAGACAAGAATTTCTGCTAATTAATTTTCTTCTATAATAATTAAGGACCTTTAATAGTCATGATCTTCTCTTTTTTTTAATTAGAGGCTATGATTAGAAAATATTTTATATTACACAGCACTTTGCCTCTAATTGATTACATTTTTCCTTCCTTTAATTAATTTTTGTACAGTGATAAAGCATTTTTCCTTTGGGCCCTTATAAATGTTTGTGTGCATATAAAAATGCACACATGTGTGTGTATAAGTGCTGCTATTTCACTAACTTTGCCCCAAGAACAGTCTTGAGAAGAAAAGCAAATAAAATACATGTTGTATATGATATGAATATTGTCACCATATCTTGTTTGTTTGTTTGGTCTGGTTTGAGGTGTGTATTTAGCACTGTTTTCATTACTTTTTCTTGAAGACCTAAGCATTTGAGGGGTAAGTGTTTATATGGCATCTCTAACCTCTTCCACCCTGTTTTAATCCCCAAACTATTAAGAACAGTTCACCATTTTATGCTTAGACAGGCTTGCAATTTGAGGCTTTGAAATAGTCATAGAACCCAATTCACCCTTTGATGACCCCTTGTAGCTCTTCCCTGCCCTAATGAGAGATGCTGAGTTTGGAGTGCCTAAACTACCACCTAGAGCAATATTTCCCTCTCTCTGCATCTTCCTTCTCATCTTCATCAGAGATCTTGGTGACTTCACCTGTAGAATTTCAGATTGCATGTCTCGGGCTCTCCTAATCCCACCACTATTAGGAAGAGCTGTTTGTTTGGGCTTCTTGAGATGGGTCATTATCTGTACAGTGGCCTATATGTGAGAAGAAAACAAACGCCTATGCAATAATCACCACAGTTAATGGAAAGAGAGCAGTTTCCCTCCCCTCTCTGTCCTGTAGAAACACTGATTTCACATTCTGTACACTTTTGTACTTTATTTTATTCACCCTTGTATTGCCACAACATATGTCTTATTTATGTATGCTTTGTCATTCTACATAAATTGTAAATTTCTCGAAGGAAGGACTTACATTGCATAGCTGTTGACTACTGTGGAGGTCAGGAAGCACTTGCTCAACAAACCTGACTGAATCAAGTTTAATAGTCCAATGGTCAAAGCACAGGATTGGAAAGCTAAAATCTTTTCCAATGAATATGATTACTGTAAAAGTTGCTATACTCTATTCTCTTCATTTGAGAAATGATCTGAATATTTTTAGTATTATTTTTAAATGTTTTAATTTGCAAAACTCAAGTCTTTGAATCATACAGTCTGTGGTCTTCAAACCATGTTTGGTCTTCAAATCAGCAGCATCAGCATCACCTGGGAGTTTGTTAGAGATAAAAAACATTGAACCCCTCTCCAGACCTACTAAGTGCAGTGTATATTTTAATGTATATATCCAGGTGGCTTTCACATGCGTTAGTTTGTGAAGACCGGTTGTAAAATACATGGCCCATGTTTTCCACCACCACCGTCTCTACCAGTACCATCACTGGTACCAGCACAGTCACCACTGTCATCACCAACACCACCAGGACCAGCAACACCATCAACACCGCCACCACTATCTCCTATTGTACTTTGAGTATAAACCATGCCAGAAGCTGCACTAAGCCCTTCATATGTGTATTAGTCTGTTCTCACACTGCTGATAAAGACATAGTTGAGACTGGGTAATTTATAAAGGAAAGAGGTTTAATGGACTTATGGTTCCACATGGCTGGGGAAGCCTCACAATCATGGTGGAAGACAAAGGAAGTGCAAAGGGCTCATGGTAGCAGGCAAGAGAGAGCATGTGTAGGGTAACTTCCCTTTATAAAGCCATCAGACTTGTGAAACTTACTATCACAAGAACAGCATGGGTAAGACCTGGCCCCATGATTCAGTTACCTCCCACCAGGTACCTCCCCCAACACATGGGGATTATGACAATTTAAGATGAGATTTGGGTGGAGACACAGAACCAAACCATATCAATATGCGTTATTCTATTTGGCACACAAGTACTCTATTTGGCAAATAATACTTTATTCTCATTTCACGTAACAAGATACAACAGCTCATAAGTGGAGGATCTGAGTCTCAAATACAGTTCTGTTTGGACTTGAAAATCTGTTCTGCATTCCAATGTCTTTCATTTCAAGTGAGAATTTATATCAATTGCAGAGATGGATCATTTTGAATGGAAAACCATCTAATTGAGAGAAAAAGATGTTTCACTTGAATAAAAAAGCTTTTCCTGCTGTATAATGATCTGATTCATTGCTGTTAAAATTAACTTTAAATTTTTAAAATTACTTTTACTCTTTGAGTATTTATCCCCAAGACCCCTTCTGCCATTAGCCTTCCGTTGTTATTTTGAGAAAACACTAAAGAGTTTATAAATTATAAATTATCACAATCTTTAATCTTGTTGAACCTCTCAGCTTTCATTTCTTCCTTTTACAGGTTGGTACAAAAGTAAGTGTGGTTTTGGCCATTACCAAAAATTGAGTACACTGAGTACATTAATTACCTTTAATGGCCAAAACCACAATTACTTTTGCACCAACATAATACTTACGAAATTTATTTTTTAAAAAGGAAGGGAACAAATGCTGTGTCCTCACATGGCAGAAAGCGAAAGGGCAAAAGGGAGTAAAAGTTCTCTTCTGCTCTTTCAGAAGGCATTAATTTCACCTGTGACAGTGGAGCCTGCATGGCCTGATTGATTACCTCCTAAAGACCCTGCCTCTTTATATACTGTTACATGGGGGATTAAATTTGAACATGAATTTTTTGAGGGCACAAAAACACAAAAACCATAGCAGTAACTATATGCCATTTTAATTGCAATATTCTATAATATGATCACTATTTTCTTGGTTGATGTCATTTTGCATTCCCTAACTAGTAAGAGCTAAAAAGTTTCCATTTCATCTCAAGTCTAGTCAAATTCATAATCCTCTTCCAGACATTGTCTCCAGCAACTAATCCTGTGTCCCATTACTCTAGATTTTCATAATCTCTTACAGTAATCTCTAAAATAATCTTTCTGACATTGCACACACCCAATCCATAATTCCCAATGCCTCCAACTCTGTCCTTATCCAACACATATGACACTATATTCCAATTTAAACATTTTTTATGGTTCTCCATTGCCTGTATTAGTAATAGCTAATGCTTTCCCCATCCTAATTTGGTACTGCACAGGGCTAAATGTCTGTGTGCATTAGGTCATTTACCCAATCAGCATTCAAACAAGGTAAGAATTGCTATCATATCTACATTACCAATGAATCTCTGAGAGGCCTAATAATTTGCTTAAGACCACACAGCTATTAAATGTTGGCCCTGGGTCTCAAACTCAATTTTGCCAGATTTCAGACTCCCACACCTGTAGCTCCTGTGCCTTATTGTCTGCAGAATAGATGGCAGGTCACTTATTCTGTTATCCAATACTCTCCATGCTATGACTTGATGCCATCCTCCCAGTTGTGTCTTCCACAATACTCCTACAATATAGAGCTCAACATTTCACTGTCTTTGAATATCCCTTGGACTTTATTATGTCTATGATTTATTTATGCTCTTCCTTCACCTCTATTGCCATTCAACCCTTTTATGCATGTTCAAATTGCCCACAGTTCTTGGATGCCAACCCCTGTATTATATTTTCTGTATTTTTTAAGTTAAAATTAAGTTCCCCCTCTTCCATATCCTAATAGAACTTTTTTCTTGCCATCCATGTAGTTTTAATTACAGGTGAATTTGCCATGTAAGGTTCTTGAAAGCACAGTGCCCAGTAAATACCTCTTAAGTAAAATTGTGTGCATACTTATTCTCATTCCACCTTTAATTTCTACCCTTAAAATGGATAAATATTGTTTAATAGTTAAAAATAATTTTTATTGGGTCCAGTTGCTCATGCCTTTAGTCCCAGCACTTTGGGAGGCCAAGGTGGGAGGATTGCTTGAGCCCAGGTTTGAGACCAGCCTGAGAAAAATAGTGAGACCTTTGTTGCTACAAAAATTAAAAAATAAAAAATTAGCCAGGCATGGTGGTGCATGCCTATGGTCCCACCTACTAGGGAGGCTGAGGTGGGATAATCATTTGTGTCCAGGAGGTCGAGGCTGCAGTGAGTCATGATTGCACCACCACACTCCAGCATGGGTGAAAAAGTGAGACGAGACCTTATCTCAAGAAAAAAGTGATTTTTAATATGATGTTGACCTGGATTATGTAAATTAGCAAATGGAAATCAAATCCAGTATTTTTACCTTATCTTTTGGGATCTTTCTTACATTAAACTAAAAATTGACTTTTAATTGAGCTATTATTATTACTTGTTGTTTTTATAGCTGTGAAATTTTACTAAAAGAACTGTCCCCTCAGTGTGTAGAAATTTATTTTGTAGGTTCCCTCTTCTTAACCAGGAGGCTAAAAAGAAAATGTCAACACATAAAAATTAAAGAATGTACCTGTGAAGTCTCCCCAGATGTAGTACCTGGTGGGGTACAAGGATCATGGGGATACTTTTCTGTTCTTTGTAACTTTATGAAAGCACAAAACCTTAGTTACTTTTGATTTATAATAGTGGCAAGGTCATCCTTGTAATGAAAAAAAAAAGAAGAAAAACAAGGTCTATATTTTCAGACCCTGAGATTCAATTTATCATGAAGATCAATGACAGTTTTATTCTCTAGAGAGATGAACTATTCTTTTTGCTATAAAATTATCACCTTTGTTCAGACCTTCTGTTGTTGTTAAAGTACTGTGAAGCTGGAGTTGTAATAGAATGCTTTAACAATAGAAAACCATTGCATTTGAACATTCGTTTGTGTAGCTGTCTTCTCATTCCAAACAAAAGATAGTACATGAATCCACTGCTTAAGTTGCAAGGACTGAGTGAGAAGTTGCCTAACTCATTAAGCTGGTAATGTAACTAGAAGATTGGGTGTTTTCTGAGAGCCATTTAGAGGATGAGAAGGCAAGAGATAAGGCCAGAAATATTTGGAGGAGAGTTCAGGGGGGGCAAAATAGGATAAAAAGTAGAAAAGAAATCCTTGCTGACCTAAAGACATTATAGAGCAAAAAGAAGAAAGAAAATAAAGTTCTAAAGAGGAAGTATACTAAGTATCAGACATTGTTTCTGAATTTAAGACTTCACAAACTAATTGAAGAATCAGGTACAGACATTCTGTTGTTTACTCATTTATTAAAAATTTACTGAATGTCTATGTACTGTCTACCAGGAGCCAGGATGGGTGCTGGGAAATAAGATAGACACAAGCCATGCCCTCACATCACTGTCAGTCTAAGGAGATGGACAGGCACTATAAATTTCATCTCAATAAAAAAACATCACCAGCAGGGCCAATTCTAGCAACTTATCCCACATTTACATTAACTAGAATTTACATGATCAGAAGAGCAGGACTCGACTTCTTTCCTCTAGTAATTTTCTTTCCCAGAAGTCATGCCAAAGAATGTAAGTGTAGCTTAGTCTTGTGCAAGGGTCAGTCCTAGCTGTCATGTGCTCTTGCTGAGTAGATCTGAAGTTAAGACATGACCACTGGATGCTGAAAGAGTCACAATTGATGTCATTGCTTGTAGCCTCAAGCATTGGATATTGTTGCTACTGCTTCTCTTCCTCTTGATGTCAAACATTGGTGAAATTATTGGTGATGGATTCTCGCTGCTAAATGTTATACCTCCTAATATTAAAAATCACTTTAAAAATATTTTAAATCATTCACACAGACTTTCCTGTAGGATGACAGGGTTAAGAAACAATCTCTCTGATAAAACACCAACATTACTTTTCCATATAAAATAGTTTTCAGAGAGATTAGTCCACTAGTCCCATCTCCTTCTACCTTGATTGTGAATTATTTTTTAAGGGCCTCTTGGTATTTTACTACCAGTAAATCATGGCCAGATCCATCCCTGTTGATCTGATCATTCAGTAATAAGGTCTTATAAGTTACTTGATCATTTCCCAATCCCAGAAGTCCTCTCTGCTCCTCTATAATTTTGTCTAATGTCCACTCAACCCTAGGCAGCAATATCCACACTCCATATTCCCAAGAAATCTGGTAAAAGTGTGGTAACACATCTCTGTCTGCTTAGAGTCTGCATCCTCATACTGGTTCACTCTGAATATCCTGTCAAAAAATGATTAGGGTTAATTTTTGTACAGGGGGTAAGGAAGGGGTCCAGTTTCCAGTTTTCTCAACACCATTTATTAAATAGGGAATCCTTTCCCCATTGTTTTTGTCAGGTTTGTCAAAGATCAGATGGTTGTAGATGTATGGTGTTATTTCTGAGGTCTCTGTTCTGTTCCATTAGTCTATATATCTGTTTTCATACCAGTGCCATGCTGTTTTGGTTACTGTAGTCTTGTAGTATAGTTTGAAGTCAGGTAGCCTGATGCCTCCAGCTTTGTTCTTTTTGTTTAGGATTGTCTTGGCTACAAGGGCCTTTTTTTTTTTTTTGATTCCATATAAAATTTAAAGTAATTTTTTCTAATTCTGTGAAGAAAGTCAATGATAGCTTGATGAGAATAGCACTGAATCTATAAATTACTTTGGGCAGTATGGCCATTTTCACAGTATTTATTCTTCTTATCCATGAGCATGAAATTTAGGCTGTGGAGAAATAAGAATGATTTTACACTGCTGGTGAGAGTGTAAATTAGTTCAACCATTGTGGAAGACAGCGTGATGATTCCTGAAGGATCTAGAACCAGAAATACCATTTGACCCAGCAATCCCATTATACCATTACCAGGTATATATCCAAAGGATTATAAATCATTCTACTCTAAAGACACATGTATATGTATGTTTATTGCAGCACTATTTACAAAACCAAAGACTTGGAACCAACCCAAATGCCCATCAGTGATAGACTGGATAAGGAAAAAGTGGCTCATATACACCATGGAATACTATGCAGCCAGAAAAAAGAATGAGATCATGTCCTTTGCAGGGACATGGAACGAAGCTGGAAGCCATATTTTTCAGCAAACTAACACAGGGATAGGAAAACAAACACCGCATGTTCTCACTCATAAGTGGGAGTTGAACAACAAGAACACATGGACACAGGGAGGGGAACACTATATGCTGGGGCCTGTCAGGGGTTGGTGGGCAAGGGGAGGGATAGCATTAGGAGAAATACCCAATGCATGAGGGGCTGAAAACCTAGATGTCGAGGTGATAGGTACAGCAAACCACCATGGCATATATATACCTCTGTAACAAACCTACACGTTCTGCACATGTATCCCAGAACTTAAAGTAAAATAAAAATAAATAAGTAAAAATGATTAGGGTGAGTATTTATAGTACAACAGTGAAAATATACACATGATGGAATGTAAGTATAAAATTTGCAGGTCTGATTGTATATCTCCTTGGTCCTCTTCTACAACTTCACCAAAAGGAGCTGTACCTTTTCTCACTCCACAAGTCACTATCACTGTCCTTCAAATAAAGGTCCACTCTCTTATTCAGAAGGGAAGAGTCATGTATGAGTCAGAGGAAGAAAGATGAGGAATAGTAGCCGATTCAGTACTTTCTTAGGAGTCTTTCCTGATTGGTCCTAAGATTTTACATAATGTTGTATACTTGCAAACATAAAATAAGCCTCTAATAAATGTTTATTGAACTGAATAGAACATCACCAAAAAACACTAAGAGTATACAGATAATACATTAAAGTTGCACCATCCCATTAAATTTTATTAAATATTGTCACTTCTCCTGTAAAAGAAAAATAAAGCAAAGAGACAATTTAAATAATGCAAAAGAGGTAAATAATTAAACAATGCTGACAATGCCATTCAACAAGCACGTGGCCTAAAGTGAGTGGGAATGAGAAAGACATAAAACTTCTCTGCCTAAGTGTGGTTTAATATCTATGGAAATACATACTGCAGTAATCACATCATGCTGAGTGTGAATGTGAGGGCTCACTGTATGCACTGTTTATGCATTATGGCGCCTCCACATGAGCTGGGTACATAATCTTTAGTTGTTGCTCAAGGTCTATTTCAGTGTTGGAGGAAAACTGACTTTGCTGGACTTGTTGAGAAATTTAATATCAGTTTTCAATGTGGTGGCAAATTTTGCATCCATGACACTAAAAATATATAGAACAGAAATTCATTAAGCCCTGGTGCCAAGCACTCTAATGACTACAATGTTGAGAAATGAAGTGAAAGCTAATGCAGTAATTTGACCATATATGATTTTCACCTACCTGATATCTTTAACACCCAGGGAGATGCAACTCCATCATATCTATGAAATTATTCTAAATCTAACCTTGGAAATATGTTTTTCACCTACCTCATATCTTTAGACTAACACCCAGAAAGATGCAACTCCATCATATTTATGAAATTATTCCAAATCTAAGCTTTGGAAATACGCACTTACTAACATATGCCTTATTTTTATTATGATTGAATTTCAAATACACCTATCATAGCTGTGTCACCTTGAGCTAGTCATATAAATTCTGTTTCCTCATCAGTAAAACAAAAAGGCCATGCTTTGTGAACACTCATATCCCTTCCAGTAGCATCATTCTCATTCTGAATACATTAAATTCCATTCTATATGCAGAATAATCTAATTGCGAGATGATTGGTTGAAGCTTCATTATGAAAATCAGAGCTAGGAAGCCATTTCTGTGACGTGGAGAATAGTCAGACAGCATTAGGTATATGAGCTTTGTGAGTGAACTATTAACATTAATACTAATGAGATTCTATTTTTATAAGTTGTCCCTTGACAGCAATTCTTAAATAAAAAGATAGGACTAATGTCTCAGTCAGCCAGCAAATGAAGAAATACCTTTGTTAAATTACCTTTGAGTCAAAAGTCTGTAGTCTGTGAGATTACCTCTTATAATCATTTTTTCTTAAAAATCCAGCTGCTGTTTATGAACAAGTGTTTAATTTGAGGTCTCGTTAGAAAGATAACTATTTAAAACAGTTTTATATACTTGAATAATTTATTGGGCACATTTGAAATTCCATTCACAACAAATGCAAGAGGAAAATAAAACGAAAGTATGATTTCCGATTATTCTCTGGAAGCACTGGGAACTTAACCCTACCAGTCCCATAGTGAAATGATGAAGCCATTCTTTAGTTACACATATTCTGCTACTCTATTAAGACATTTGCTAAAAAGTCCATTTTTCTTGAACACATTAATGTATATACTGATAGAGGCGTTTCAAATTATATTTTCATTATAAATGTTTAAGTTTTTAGTCACACTTTCATAAAGCAAAAAATAAAATTAAATTAAAAAATTTTAAGTTTAAGTTTTTATCCAGGTTTCAGCATTGCCTGTACTTAGGAGGAAAGACTGTCAGTCATGGAGGGAAAATATCATCCCCTGTTAAACTCCTTGCAAGAAATTTCTAGTAGTTATTTGTTTTGCTCTCAGAAAGCATACTTAGTCACATTTTAATAGTCCCTATGACCTCTTTCTATATAGACAGCTGTGAAAAAAAAAATTTAAATTCAGAAATTTGTCAGTTAATTTAAAGCAGCAGAACTAAAATTTCGAATTTAAGTTACACGAAATCAGAGTTCAGATTATTCATATGTAATCAGATAATGCTTTGATGTCTTGACCTAGGTGATTTTTATTTCCAATATTTATTGCTATTTCATGGCTTTTCCCCGTTTAGATCCTAGCTTAATTGTTTTATATTCAAGATATCAGGAAAGAATAAAAAGGGTGACTCAGAAGAACATAAAATGATCAACTTTTGGCTTTTGGCTTTCAAGAAAGCATAATCCTGTAATGAGAAAAGATGAGTGCGTTTTGAAAGAAGACTTTCTCACCTTTGGTCCTTCTCCCTAAACCCCACCACATTAATAGAACCAAGGGTGGCTAAAACAGGAGAATTAATGGGGAAAAAGAATGTGGATATGGGCAGGCTTCAAGAAGGTCCCCTGAACCCTTAGCTGAGGCCCAAGGTGGGGACAATAGAAAATCTAGAACAGCATATTCTCACTCATGAGTGGGAGCTGAACAATGAGAACACATGGACACAGAGAGGGGAATAACACATACTGGGGCCTGTCGGGGGAGTGAGGGGAGGGAGAACATCAGGATAAATAGCTAATACATGAGAGACTTAATACATAGGTGATGGATTAATAGGTGCAGCAAACCACCATGATACACTTTTACCTATGTGACAAACCTGTACATCCTGCACATGTATTCCAGAACTTAAAGTAAAATAAAATAAAATAAAACCTAGAACAGGAAGGAAGGGCCTTGTCCCAGGTGTAGCAGATTCTCCTTGATTACCCTTAACATATGCACCATATCCATCTTCTCTCTCTCTCTCTTTTTTAGTAATAGAGATTGTAAATTTTAATTTCCACAAAGCCTTCCAGTCAAAGAACTGTATTTCCTGGCATTCTATGCAGCTGGCCTTGTTCATATGACTAAGTATGGCCTTTCTTTCCTCTCCCTCATGACTAAAACAAAAAAGAATTGTGAAAACTGGACTATGAAACGAAGCTACAGCATGAGGATAGCAGAGCAACAACAAGGTACATGAAGCCTGGATAATGACACATGTAAAGCATTGCATCAACCTTAAAACACCATATTAGCACAGAACCACCTTCCAGTATTTTCACATGAGGGAGAGAAATGAACATCTACCATATTCAAGTGACATTATTTTGATGTCTCATAAAACAGCTCAACTACTATCCTAATACACTAGCTGAAGCCAAAAGATGGCTAGATATTTTTTTTCCACCCAGCACAGTGTCAACATAGGAATTTTTTCTATGAGCTATGTCTAAGCAGATGGGACTGAGACCTCCTCAGAGAGTTTCAATGGCCACCACAGAGTCTGGAAGGGCTGGGAGCATAGGATCACAGATCCCCAGTACTGAGAGTAGTACAGGAATGAAGACTGGTCTACCAGGTGCCCCCAGAAGATAGTGAGCAGAAGGATCAGAAACTGTCTGGCAGTTAGAAACAAGGAGGAATTGCAGTAGCCACATGGACTGATGGCAATGACAACCTATCAGCAAATGCCAGTGCTGAGAGCTAATAAGGACCCAGACGAGTTTGTGCGCACTCCCACTCTAAGTGAATATGCTCTGACATTACAGATACCCACTGGAATTTAGATACAAAGCCAGAAAGGGAGGAAATAGGGAAACCCTGAATTCATTGAAATTAATTTTTTTACCACTTAGAAAACTAGAATCTTGTAATAGACATTAAATTCTAAAACACTCGAGTTCTAAAAACTAAAATTGTTACCAGTCTTAGATTTGTCGGTTTGTGGCCTGTGGCTTGTACTTGATACCAAAACAATTGTTAGGTGGTGGAGGACAGTGGAGTTAAAAGGTATTAAATAATAACCAGTTTCTAGATTATTCATTGCATTAATTCATTTACCAGCCCTGACATAATGTATAGCACATAGTGAGCACTCAAATGTTTCTCAATATCTGTTGAATTATTCCATTTCACTGACTGTGGTATTATATGAATAAACTTTCCTGAATAAATTATTATAGGTAAAACTTAAAGTTGTCCTCCTCCTCTTTTAAATGTGGAAAAACTGCCTAAAGTTCCTATAAACATTCCCTAATCTATACACCAAATAATTCCTTGAATATATATATTTGATACTAGAAACTTTTTGTTAATAGTCTACTAAATATAGTGGCAATATTGGGTAACATTTTTCTTTTCAAAGCTATTTGAGTGGTATTTTAAAGGTGATGAAACATTTAATATGGCACTATCCACAGGTAACCTTCCAATTTCCCTTTTTGACCTCACAACCCATTGCATATTGTATTAGTTATTTATCTAATACATTTTTTAGCATTCATTATATACCATGTGCTGGATTCTCACTGCAAAGACAGCCAAGAACACACCCATTGAGGCTCTTACAAATTCAATAACAAAGGAAAGTATTAAACAGAAGATATAACTATTTAAGATGAGGTCTGATAGTTGAATTACATTTACCAGGCCAATGGGGTAAAAGATGAGAAGAGGGGAAGGGAATATATTCTAAAAAGGAGAACACGTTTGAAGTCTTAGGTAGAGGAAACTGTGAAGAATTCCAATTTCAGTGTGGCTGTATCATGGAAAGAGAAAGAAAGAGCAAATGAAAAATGAAACTGTACACACAAATGCAGATTTCAAGAGCCATAAATCCCTAGAAGGAACCTATGGGGAAAAAACCATGTTCCTAAAAACTATTCTGGAAAAGTAGAGTCCTGCAATCGCAAGTCAAATGCTTGCAAACTTGAAACCCCTTGAGGTGCCTAAGCTGAAGTCAATTGTTTTCCTTTCTGCCTCTCAGGAGAAACTATCAAGAGATCCAGAGGGAAGAGTGACCAGCAGATTTGACCACTTTTACGATTATATATTTTAGCAATTATTTAGAACCTTGACATATACTTTAGATTAATTTTATTGATTTTTCACAAGATTTATAGTTTATAGATTTTTTTAAAGAATTTTCCCTATTCCTATTGCCAGTCCTCAATATGAGCCTGGAAATCTTTTCAGAAAGGAGATCATCAGTTGAGATGAACAGAAAGGAAAATTGATTTGCCTTTCATCCCTCACACTGTTTTACTCCAGAAATGGGAAAAGGGAATGCCTGAATAAGGGGTGATTGTTGGGTTCAAAATTCTTAAATTAGAAAAGCTAATTCAGTTCATTAATAGATCATTTTTACCTTCCCAAACCGACAGAATTTAAGATAATTCAAATATATCAAGAGATAGAAAACTTATGAGTGTTCAAGGAAATAAAAGTATGCTTTAGGGAAAAAGTCATATTCCTCACACTCTAGACACTAACTCATTGTGGCGGAGTTGCAACCAGATTCCCCTGATGACTCTTGGAGAAGAAACACCAATTAAACAGACCATGACAGAAGGAATCTCAACTTATAAAACAATTACATTGCACAATACCCCCTTAAAATTGCTAAACCAGAAGGCAATTCATCCTATACGGGTTGAATTTAAACCCCAGTTCAAGCAGAATTAAGGGCTGTAATGACTACTCCTCAAGGAAGACAGACCAGAAAAATTAGCATAGAATTCTAGAGTTCGTAAGATATTTACTATCCTAAAGTACTGTATCTGAACCAACTAGTCCACTAAGTTGTAAGCATTCAAGGCTTAGGAAATAATTGAAAATAGGGAGAGAGGAAAGAGCAGAAGAATATTTAAATTTCCCAACTGTGCACAATTCAAAAACTGGCCATAAAAAGGGCAAGAAAAATGGAAAATACACTACACGAGGCCCAAAAGCCTTTCCCTTAAAAGAAGATTGTTCAGACATTCAAAGCTATAAACAAAAATAAAGTTTGAGTAAATAGGAGACTTTAAAAATTGACTTCAGGTAACTTTTAAGCAATATTCTGGGAGTAGACTCAGCAGTGGAAGTCAATAGAACCTATCCTATCTTTTGTAATGGACTCAAATCTGAAATGGGGACTTGATCAAAAAAATAATTGAAGTAGGGTATCACCAGTTTAGAAGATCTGCAACATGTGGCTATTTTCAAAAAGTTCTAGAAAGTAAATAAGCTAGAAATAAAAACAAATATCTGATTCTCAGATAAAGCAACTGACCACCAAAATAAAAACAAGAGCCAAGGAAACTATTCACTAAGAAGTAAGGACCTGTAAATGAGGACACGTGCAGATATTGCAAACAAAAGTGTCATTGGAAGGTCCAGGTCGCTTAATGGTTGAGAAACAAAAAGACAGCTGTACAAATCTGTTGAGAGATATCACTCCAAGAAAACTATTGGAAGCTGCCAATTCCTGTCCTTTCATAAAACTCCAGAGGGGAATTGTTTACAAATATAAATGAACAACAATACACTTTTCTTGTTGATCAGTGCTGCTCCATATACCATCAATCCGACTAAAGAAGCAGATCTCATCCTTTAGAGCACTAAAACTGCTGAAATGGAGGGATTTTCTAGCAATCTTAAAGCTTTTCCAGTGTTTCAACTTAAAATTGTTACTTCGAAACCAATATTGGAAAACTCTCCTTTCTTTCCTGACACAATTTTTGCAAATTTAAGTAAAGATCTACTTTGCCAGTGGAACTGCCAGATAAAACATACTACAGAAGTATTATTTTTAGAAGTTTCAGCAAATTATCCTGCACACAATGAAATTGTGGCTCATATGCATATTAATATACCTTTATCATATATGATTCAACAAACCTTAGAAGTTAGCTGTGGTTCCAGAAACACTAGGGACAAAAGATTATTCATACTTAGGCAAAAATAACTAGAGCAGAACCTAATGTTTCCAGATTGATTTTTTTAAACCTTTACCTAAATTTTCTCAATGGCTTCTTAAAGCTGAATCCAGTGAAGACCTTAAACCAACTGTGACCCTTACCTGGGACATTCCAATTTACCTGTGAAATGACTGAAAAAGACACTTTACTGGTGCTGCTATTTGTAAATTATGTAAGGCCTTGCCCCTTACTCAAAGTCTTCACTGTCTTTGTTATTCTCAATACTCTGAAAAAGTATAAAAAAAACAAGTAAAACACGAAAACTGAAATTACCCAACCAATCAAATGCCTTTGAGCTCCCGTAGTCATACATCCTATTCTAAGTTCTTTTCATCTTATCTCCTTTTCCTTTCAGGATCTCGTACATTCTCTTCTCACTGCCAGACACATGTGCTAAGGGATAATGTCACCTATACTTGACTCTAATCTTTTTTTTTTTTTTGAGATGGAGTCTTGCTCTGTCGCCAGGTTGGAGTGCAGTGGCATGATCTCGGCTCACTGCAACCTCTGTCTCTCAGGTTCAAGCGATTCCCCTGCCTCAGCCTCCTGACTAGCTGGGACTACAGGTGCATACTACCACACCCAGCTAATTTTTGTATTTTAGTAGAGAGGGGGTTTCACCATGACCAGAATGGTCTCTATCTCCTTACCTTGTGATCCACCTGCTTTGGCCTCCCAAAGTTCTGGGATTACAGGTGTGAACCACCTTAGACTCCAATCTTTTACAAGCTCAATATTATAGATATTATAAATTATAATATCAATATTATTAAAAAAATGAACCTGATATACTCAGTCCTATCGTTAACAGGTACAGGCTATCTTTCCTCACCAGTCACCTCATCTGTGTTTCACAACCTAAAAGCAAGCGAGCTAGTGTACTGGGAAAGAGTGATGTACATTCATGATCTCATGCAAATTTGCGGCAACTCTTTGAACTAGATATTATTATCTCCACATGAAAAAAGAGAAAACTTTTGGTTAATTAATTTGCCCAAGCTCCGATGTCTTGAACACAGGTTATACAAAAAACCTTAACCACTTAGAAAAATGATGCATGCAAGGATTTGGGCAGATTAATTGCAATCTAATTACATCAACACTGGTTAGCTCTTCAAAAATGAAATTCAGTTACACTTGCTGTTATATTCCATAGAACTATGGCCAGATTTATCAATACTTGCCAAAACTGTTTGGTGTTTGAGGTAGTTCTTTCTTCTCTCCTTCATAGATTTGGTCACACTGTTTTAATTTGGTCACATTCATTGTTGTTTTAATATGTGTGCAAAGAACAGGGCTAAGTCTTAAAGCTAATGATAAGAGAACGCACAATCCAGCTGTCATGCAAGGACCTGACCAAAAACAGTGTTGATTTTTGAGAATGGAGTGATTAGTAAAAGAGTGATCAGGTTTTCAGAGTTCCAGACAGTTCCATCATTTTGTGATGGCAATTATGAAACATGACCTGACTTCTTGAGTACACACAGGTAACCGTGATTGGGTGAAATCTCTTCCTCCAGCACTTTCTTCTGTATCTTCAAATATGTGACACCAACAGAAATGAAGCTGGCAAATCAATGCATAGCGAATTATCTCATATATGTAGCTCTGCCCAGGTCATGCATATGCATATTGTTTTCTCATTAGCATGTACTGAAAGGAAAAGAGCATACAATAATAAAGGCACATTGGCAATCTGTAAAGAAATGGAAATAATGAGGGCCTCATAGCTTTTCAATTTCTTTAAATATGTTTTTAGAATGCAGTTTCTTTTTATCTGTATTTTCACTAGTGTGTGTGAAATAGCTCTCCTGGATTTGTTTTTGTTTTGCCAGAGACATGACATGCATTTACCTTAAGCCTGAGAAATTAGATGCAGGCCCCACGTGTTTTTCTCATCCTGAAACTTACAAGCACTTGATTTATGGGTCTTTTAAAAGTGCAGAACACCCACGGATCTGCCAACTGACTTTTATTTATTATCAATTTTCTCTAGTGTGGACTGAAGTAACTCCATCGGTTATTCTCCACCATTACCATATTCACTATAATCTACCTATATTCTTTTTCATTATGCGAAGTATTAATGTTCCTTTCAAATCCGTTTCTGCCCAGTGCTTCTCTTCATTTTATTTCCCCATTTTTGCCTTTCATTTCCTACTAAATTTTTACTTACATGGTGATTGCTTTCAAACCCTTTTGTATTAACCTTAGATATTGAACATTGTCATAAATGTTTTATAGACCCATTTTCATTACCCAAAAAAAGCATACTTGGGCTTCCAAATCCATTTGATTATTGAACCCAGCCATTTGACTTCAACAGGGATATGCATAACAAAGAATATATTTCAAATGTTTAATATGTCACACAAAATATCTGGATTTTAGGGGGGATCAGTTTTCTCTTTATTCCATAGGCTCTGACAACTGAGTCAATTTTAACTGAATTCATCACAGAAGTATTCCTTAATTACTAACGCAATGTGCATCCATTGCAAGAAGGACCTTGTACTTTGTCATGAATTTATGCAGCCCATGAATAAGCAAAATCATGTTCATTTAAAAGGTTTGTTAATCCTGAATGAATTATTTAGATTCTGCCACCAGCCATTTTGTCAATCTAAGGTGTTACACTGATTTCATAAATGAATGAACAAATGAAACGACTGATAGAGCTCTGACAAAAATTTAAAAACCACAGACACTAAAGAAATAGCATATTTTAAAGTGTTTTTCAAAAACAAAGAAAAAACATTTTTCTAGATACCTCCAAATTGTGATCCCAGCATTTCTCCTACTTAGCTAATAAGTCTATTTAACTTCTCATTATAAAGTTAATATTGTGTTATAGTATATTGTTTCTCTTCAATTCTGATATCAAAATTGCCCTCAATAGCTGCTATGTTTGAAGATGATTGAATTGAACTTTTAATAATCTGATTAATCAAAGAGTTTAAAATATAATCATAGTAGTTTTGTATAGGAATACATTTTGCTAGAAATCACAGAAAAGCCTACCATAGTGGCTACAAACATATTTTGAGATGGTGGTCCAGGAGCGCCATGGCAGTTCAGTGGTATCAACAGGGATACAGACTATTCTGTCTTTCTCAACCTGTAGGCCTTCACCTTCATATTGTTTGCCTCATGATCACAAAATAGTTGCTATGCTACTAAACTTCATGTCTGTAGTAGCAGCAGGAAGGAAGAGATAATGCAAAAAGGTATAGGTTATTCTTTTTATCCTTGATGAGATTTTGCCTTTATTTCAATAAAAAGAATCCTGCCTGGGAACGTTGACCTCATTAGCAAAAAATGGGATGACATGACCAATTCAAAACTCTTCCAAAACCAAGAATATGAGTATTTCGGTTTTCTTGTCTGTCTACTTGAGGAAAACAAAGGTGAATAGGACTATGAATGACCATGGTGTAATTTATCTGCTGTATTTCCAGTTTTCTCATATTTTAGAATCTAAAAGGAGAACATGAGAGACTACTGAAGATATTTGTTGGGGATCACAAAGACAATAATAACTGAGCATAAGATATATGGGTTAAGATTGGTGAAGTATGGTGAATGATGTGGCTAGATAAGTTTGAACCAGACATTGAAAACCGATGAAACCAAGCCAAAGATATTAAATGTGATACTATGGACCACTGTTCTCCACTGGGCTATACATTAGAATCACTTAGTGGGCTTTTCAAAAATGTTAATGCCAGCTAAATCTGAAATTCTTGGGGTAAGGCTTAATATCTTAACCTTTTCTTCATGTTATTCTTAAGTAAATTCACTGTTAAAAGAGTGACTCTGAAATTTATTTTGAGAACTGAAGATTTTAGAGTAAGCCACCAATAGATCAAACTATTTACAGATTCATTCAAAATATAAATATAGAGAAAAATTAGCTTGTCAATATAGGTGTCCTTTACAGAAAACTCAAAGATGTCCTTAATGAATAGAACTTGAACATGGATAGACTTTTAGATCTTGAATATCTCTTCAGAAATTATTTGAAAAAAATGTAAAAGTATGTCATTATTTGTAGTTTTAATGCCATTAATCATAAAGACCCTAAAATCCCAAAATATATCAATATCAACTCTGAATTACATATTTTAAGGAAATATCTCCTTCAGAACACTTGAGGTATGTTGATTTGTACCGTAGAGTCATGAGTTATAATGTTTCCAAATTTATGGATTATCTATTTACATTTACTCTCCACTTACTACTTTTAAATTGGTCAGGATTGGCTAACTTCTGTAACAAACAACCCAAATCTCAGGAAATAAAGATTTATTGTTCTAAAATAAGGGAAAACAGTGAACATGGAGAAGACAGTGGGAAGTTTTAGGAAATTGGGCATGAACTTGGCCCGCAATCCATTGTCCAGAGCTAAGTCAGATGGCCTCACCGAAATGCAAAGGAGACTGAAAAATACAGTCTTCTTTGCCCAGGAGGAAACGGAAACATAATGTAGGAAACACATGGCATAGCATCTGCCTCAACTACTTAAACACTTTTATGAAAGTGACCTTTTTAATAATCTAGAAAAAGCCATAGAACTTCTCCCTAGAAAAATACATGCATTCACATCATTTTATATATAATTTCACAGATTGTATGGATCCAGCTTAAAAACCCCACTTTCCAACTCTGAGAGTCAACTATGCAGATTTGGCATGAGTGCTTTCCATAACAGATAAAAACATGTCATTGGACAATTTCAATCATTATAAAACTGTGTATACGTTAGTCTATCTTTCATATCTCTCAATAATTCTCATAGGAGTGCAAACCGTACTGTGAACTGCACATATAAGGGATTTAGGTTGGACATTCTTTCTGAGAATCTAATGGCTGATGATCTGTCATTGTCTCCAGTCACCCCCAGATGGAACCATCTAGTTGCTGGAAAGCAAGCTCAGGGCTCCCACTGATTCTAGATCATGTTGAGTTGTATAATTGTTTAATTATATATTATAATGTAATAATAATACAAATAAAGTGCACAATAAATGTAATGCACTTGAATCATCCTGAAAGCATCCCCACCTACCACTCCCAACCCCCAACTCATGGAAAAATTGTCTTCCACAGAATTGGTCCCTGGTGCCAAAAAGGTTGAGGACTGCTGTGTTAAGCTTTCAAATATTTGAAGAATTTTTTCTTTTGGTTGCCTAAGTCAGAGGTTACAAACCACTTTAGGACAGGAATGGGCTGGCAGACAGGTGTTATTTAGACTGAACTCCTTTTTTTAGGCATTGAGCTTGAATGTCTTTACACCAGGCATTTTATACTCCAGTTTCCACCACACCTTAGTTTATACCCAATGCCTTTCTTCATTTGAGTTCATGCCTGGTGACGGAAGCCATGTGAATTTGCAACCCTCTGCTTTAAGCTACATCTTTTCTATTAAATCAGGAGTGGTAAATAAGTTTCTTTCATGTGCCAATTTTGTGAAAAATGTCAAAAGTACATCCAGATACACTGGGAAAGAATCTTGTGACTGAAGGATCATGTCTGCTGTGAAGACAGGAGATGGGAGGAATGGCATATGTGCCATTGTTTGTAATTCCTGTGCTAATCATTTACTGTCCTCTCTAGCATCTTTAAGAACTTCATTTCTAGACTTGACTTTTCTCTAGTGCCCTAGTTTGTAAGTGAACCTTTTCAAATATGGTTCCAGGAACATGGATATGACATGTGGTACAAACAGCAAATGGAATGAAATGGACTATGACTTCTGTAGACCTGAAAGTATTATGCTAGCTCAACCTAGGTTGCATATTTGGTATGAATGTCGTATAAGTAACTTATGTCAAACAGATAGTGCCACAGTATCTCAGAGTATTCTTCACACAAACTGCAATAGCATCTGAGTTTTCTTTATGCCATTTTGGGGGTATGATTTTAAATATACATATATATGTGTATGTGTGTGTGTATGTATGTATACATATATTTTAAACATACCTATATATATATATATATATATATATATATATATATATATATATATATAATCTAGCCCATTAAATCTCTTTGAATCCTATCATTTTGGTATAAGTTATTTGCTATATCTCCTAATTTTAAATTGTCTGGTAATGTGATAACAAGACATTATCATTTAGGATGTTTTAGCTGCAAGAAAGAGAAGTGCAAGTCAAACTTGTTTAAATGCCAAAGTAGACTATCAGCTTATTACCAGAAGTGCTGGCCTTGCTTTGGAGATGGATGTTTGATCCATGTTATAATATGTTATCCAGGACTCATGGGCTTTCTACTCTTCCTTCAGCAACAGTGTCAGCAACATCCTAGGGCTGTTCTTCTTTATAGCCATAGGTGTCTGCTATAGCAATTGGCACTATACACTTCCACACTCATGCATAAGAGATGATACACCTATTCCAGTGACATTTTCCCAGAAGCTCCAAGAAAATATCTCATTGTTTCCCATGGGGCCACTTCCTGTCAAACCCTGTTGTCAGGGAAGTGCTATGAACTGAATGACATAAGCCTGGATTCCAAACCAATCACTAGCAAGGATTATATAATGGTTATGACTGATTTAACTAATCAAGTCCAACCCTGGAAATGGTATCAGCATTGAGACCACTTAGTTTTTCACAATGAAGTTGGTATGCAATGAATGTCAGCAAGGCAATATCAGTGTTCAGTATACTGGTCTCTTCCATCCGTATCCAAGTCATTGATGTATTTTTTCCTCCCAGGAGTCACATTCTCCCACATTCATCCTTGCAGTTTACCCTGGTTCTGTTTTAGTTATCTTTTCTCTCTCATTCAAGATAGCATTTTCTCCGTATATCTTCCTTAAGCTTCTATTACTTTCTCTCTCTCCTTGGTGACCCTATACACCACATAGAACCCTAATCCTGTCATAGTATGCACGGTATAGGATAGTATGTGTCATTTCCTATTGTTAGCATGTTCTTCTTTCTTGGGTTTCCCACACTTAACTGCAAATACATTGAAGGTGAGACCATGTCTTAATACCTATGGCACCCCCTATGCCTACCCCAAGCACCTGACATATGGTAGAACAACTATAAATATCAAATGAAAAAATGTTGAATAAGAAGAAACTACCTTCATATTGTGTGATCACACCACCTAAAATGTCCCTAAATTAACATTAGTTAATTACTTAAGTAATTTAAATAATAATAGTTTAAGTATGATTGGCCAAAGAAGTAGCAATATACCTAACTATACTACCACCCAATCCAAATTTCTCCAAATGGATATCTTGAAAACCTAAAACTAAGCCTTCACTGAAATAGACTATCATTGGCCTACATTTCAAACTTAGCAAATGACAGAAAATAAAATTCATTTGGGGGACTGGTTCATAAGAAACCTATTCTGGTTTTCTAAGATTGCTGATGATTTCTTTTATTTTATTCATAAATGTCCCCAACTAATCTGTTCACTAACAAAATAAAAAGAAATATTCAATGTGGTGTCATAGATCTAAGTCGAATGTTTCTAGCTGTTGGCAGAATGTGAGGCCAGACTTAAGCACAAATAGTGGTTGCAGCAGTTTGTCATGTTGCTAACTGCGTCTGAAGCATGGTTTTTACTTTCTATTAGTGTTACTTTCTAAGTATTGATTATCACCCCTCTCCCCTCAGATTGTTGGCATTCCTTCCTATTTTTATGTGGGGGAAGTCCAAAGCACATGAATAATGTATGTTTTTCTTTTGTTATAAAATTCTTCCTGGATTTTTCTCAGGGAGACTAATTTCTTATAGTATAAATTGAAATTATATATTTCTATAAGACAATGCAGAGTGAAAGAAAAAACAAGGAAAGCAATGTTTTACACGAAGCCAATAAAAAGCAGGCAGATTAGCTCTAAATCAACTTGCAGTGTGTCAGCGAACTAAATTTAACTGCTCAGAGTCACAGAGGGAGAATCCATCTTTGTCTCTGTGGTTTAAGTAAGATTTTGACAAGAAATTTAATAACATGAAAGAATAAATGTGATACTATACACAGTGGTTTGTTTCATGAAAGAAAAGGATGAAAAAGTCACTAGATGTAAGTCATTGTTCTCAATTCATTGTTTCTAATTCATTGCATCTATTCATGAAAACAATCCTCACTCAGCCTCTATGACTTTGGCATTTGGAAATAAAAATGAAAGGAGAGAAGGAGTTCCCCAGAGCTTTTGACTGTCTGAGTGTTTGAGGCCATAAAACACCAAAGCAATACATCAAAAAATACTGTACCACGAAATGCAATACATTCCTATAGACAAATTAAAAATAGATTAATTCTAGATTTTCTAACGGTAAAATTTTGGACAAGTACATCAAAACTAAGTGTTTATCTTTTCTCTGGTATTCAAGTCTTACAAGTCGGCTAAACATATGCCTGCCAGTTGTGCCAACCGTGTAATCCCACACTGGAATTTCTGTTTGTTCCAGTGGGTTTCTACTGTTCTTAACCATTTCTTAGTAATGGGAAAGATACCTAAAACATCAAACATCTTGTCCCACCTAAAATGCGCCATGTGGTTTACATGCATGCTTTATGACTATGTACTTTATGGAAGAATTGCATTATTTCTAGAACTTTCCTGGAGTAAGACGTTTCCTAGTTAGAATGTGCAGTTTTCAAAAATAAGAAGAAAGATTTTCTTGATCTCTGAATTTCTTAATACCTAATGTAATGTCCGATACTCCATGGTGCTCAATAAACATTGTTTGAATAGTAACAGAGAGTGGAAAGATCATGGTCTCAAAATCGTTAAGACCTGAGTTCAAATTCGAATGCCTCTACTTATTAGCTCAGTGACTTGGAGCAATTTCCTTTTGCTCTTTGAGGCTTAAATGAAAACAATGACATCAGCTTTGCAGATTGTTCTGAACACTTGAGACCATATGTGATGTAAAGGGGGAGAAAACCAGGCATGTAATAGAATTGCTGCTGTTGGTTGCATTGTGTCCCGCCAACATTCATATGGTGAAGTTCCAAACCCCAGTACCTCAAAGTGTGTGATCTTATTCGCAGATAGAATCTTTACAGAGGTTATCAAATTGAAATGAAGTAACTGGTGGATGGAACCTAAGCCAATATGACTGGTATCTTTACCAGGAAAGGAAGTCTGGACACAGAAATTTGCATAGAGGTAAAATGATATTAAGAGATATAGGGAGGAGACAGCCATCTACAGGCCAGGAGAGAGGCCTGAAATGGATCTTTCTTTCAGAGCCCTGAGAAAGAACCAACACTGCCAACACCCTGGTCTTAGACTTGTAGCCTCTGGAACTCTGAGACAGTAACACTCGGTTGTTTAAATCACCCAGTTGAAGCCACTTTACTATAGCAGCCCTAGCAGACGAATGCACTAGGTCAATAAAACCGGTTTATTCTTCACACATGTCTCTTTGGTCTCATTCTTTCACTGCATTTATCTTCCTTGAACCCCCAGCATTTTCTCTTTGCTGTGTCTGTGGATGTCTGGTAGGAAATGGCCCAGAGTCACCAAATCTTGTTCCAATTCACCCTGAATCTTGTGGTCAACAGAACTTAACCACAATCATCACTTTTCGTGTCCAGGCTCCAATTCAGGCAAGAAGGACAATAAATGGAATGCAAATCAATGGTTCTTGTGTCCAGAAATAAGCAAAAGGTTTAATATAATTTTATCAAGATATAATTAATGACTCAGTGGTATAGTGCTACATTTTCTAAAATTAGCTTCATGTCTAAGAATTGAAGTTAATAATTAAAGAAGAGTTTAGAATCTCCTGGATTTGGCTAGCTTGATTCAAGAGCCCAGACAATAAACCACTCTCTCATCCATTTTCTTGAGTTCAAATTTCTTTCCTGTGTACTTTTTAGTATAAAGACAAAAATTGTAACCCTGCCTAGGGCCTTCCTTGGGTAGAAGTAAGAGATGAATCATAGCTTAAAGATCCTGACCCTGCGCTAAAATTCCATTTTGTCCACAGCAAATGGACTAAGGATTTAGTAGTCCTGAATTCAGAATCTTTTAGCTGTTCCAATTTGACACAAATGTGCATATAACTAGCATCCTGGCAAAGAAGCAATTTCCTGCTAGGAATTAACTAAAAGATGTCTATTTCCATTATTTGTATTTGCCTTCTTTGGCTAAATGCATTTTCATTTCCCCTTGGGTTTCACTTCTTTCAGTATTTCTTGGCTGTGATTTGTTTGATTTCTGACATTTTGGCAGCCTCAGTTCAAGAAATGAATGCAACTAATTTGGTAGATAAAATTCTAATCTTTCCTGTCTTGATTGTCAATTTTTGAAAGGTAATCTAAGATGATGTCTCTATCTCGTAATTTATTTTGTCTAGATTTGAGTAAAGCCAGGTTTGAGCAGTTGATTACATTCTCTGATCTGATCACCTGAAGGCTAAGACCAATGACACAGGTTCTAATTGAAGGGGAGAAAAAAAAAAAAAGCATGGCTCTAAAATCTTTTGTGACAAAACATCAGCCCTAAATTTACCAGTTGAAAAAAGTGGTGATGAAGTTGCCAGTGAGTGAACTTGGCTTGCTTTCTTGAGATCTACTTTCCTCTCCTCTCCTTGGTCCAGCAGAAAACTCTGTTGGCATATTTATGAAGAACTGGGAAAGATTTTCTTTCAGAGAGAATTCCCTTGGCTCCAAAGAAAACTCCATTCCACAAAGTAAACTTGATTTCAGCCTAAGCAGGTGCCAGATGCCGGTATTGACACTAAGAAATATATTTATTAAGTTACATTTTTAGTTCAGAAGCCATTGAAAAATGTTTCTACGATTATAAGTCATCAAAACTGCTTGTATAGCTCTCACTTTTTATTTTAAAATTATGTGTGCATATATGTACATATAGATGTATGTATATGTAAGTATGTATACTGTATACACACACACACACAAACACTCCTTTGGAACTCACTATCCCTTAAATCCTTTAATCTCTTCATCTTGTAAGATTGTTTACACAAATGACTTTGAATGTTTTCACTCAAATTCTATGCTTTTCTATTTAAGCCAATAATGAGCTTACCCATCCTTCTGCATTGCTAAATTGAAAAGCACCCCTGGCGTCTACTGACACCGTCACCCCACGCTAGGCCAAGGCAACATTGCCTCGACTTTCTCAGGTTTAACCTTTAATGTAGCATGCAGCATCCTGAGACCTGCATACATGATGAATGGAATCTCTGGCACGTCTGAAAATGAGTTTGTGTTGGCAAGAAGATTTAGTATCCCCTGTGCACCCTCAAGATAAAAAATCATCTGGGCTTGTGGGAGCAATTTGTCTAAGAAGAGTAATTTTAGAAATTCTTGCAGTGACTTTATAGGGGCTGAATTCTTAGTGGTTTTCCCCTTGGTTTTATTTCAAACACCTGTTCTTCATGAACAGGCATAATTTGAAGCCGAGGTAATGGGGACCCACGGATGCACAGAACATGCAGAACTGACTCCTGTCCTTTGTGAGGCTTCTCTCTCCAGATCACATGTGAGCCTATGTGTGCTTGAAGAACATTTGCTAACACTGGTCCTTGCATTTTCAAAACCACAATCTATTATGAGGCACTCTCAGTGTGATAAGTCTGATAAATTATGGAAACAAAAATAGAAAATTGATAGCTGCGATAAGTTTCCTTAGTGCACAGCTGGTGCAAGCATCTTGCTCTCCCATCTGTGTGTCAGTGTCTGCATCCCTTTTCCACCACCACAGGCACTTCTTTCCTTCTCCGAAGTAAATCCCTTTGCCAAAAGTCTGTTTGTTTGTTCTGCTCAACAAATGGCACATGTTCTTACTAGGAGCCCTCTCCCAGTTTTTCACAAGAACACTTTCAAACATTTTTCCCCTTTTGCCTAGACTCTTGACCATGTACAGAAAACTATGTCTTCTCCATGTAAGGCAATACTGTGAGTAAAATGTGTCTCTGTCCTCCTTGGCATTTCTCTCAAAAGCCAAACACTACATGTAGCCTATGCAGTTTTCCTGCCACCCTTTGTGAGTCAGCCAGTCTTAGAGACCATGAGCACAGGGCTCTTTCATATATGACACTTGTCATATATGAAATATAGGCAGGAGATTAATTTTGGCTAAAGATAGGCTTTATAACACAAAGACCTCATGACATTAACCCGGTGGCTTAACTATCAAAGAAGTTTGTATTTTCCACACCTAAGAGTCTGACGTGAACATTGCAGATTAGTGGGTGGCTCTCTTTAATGCAATCACTCAGAGATCCTTCATTCCATGATGTTGCTCTGCTATCCCCTGGAAATTCATTTTTATCTTCAAGGTTCAAATAGGCTAGATTTCCATGGGTTCTAGCTTGCTGAAAGGGGGACAGAACATCAAAGAGACCTGCCCATAATCTTATGGCGCCAGCCTTGACACCAAACATATCAGTTATATTCATTTTCCACTAAGATGAATGTAGTCACATGACTACGTAACTGCAAGGGAGGCTGGGAATATGTTTTGCCCAGGAATATGGAAGACAACTTAAGATAGACGGTTAGACACAGTTATTGTGTCTCCATCACCATAGGAAGAGACTCTGTCTTAACATCCCAAAAGATGAAATGAAATAACGTATATTTGACCCTGACATATAGTCAATGGTCAATAAATGTAAACATGCATTACTACTAGTGATAGCATTTGACAAACTCAAGGGTTAGAGTGAAAATAGACTACTGGATGACTTAATTTCACTTAGTACAAGCACTAATACAACCCACGTCTGACAGGCTATTAGGGACTTCTGCTCCATCCAAAAAGGGATCTTGAATGAGTCTACATGTCAATGCTCACTGATCTGGAACCCATATAAGGTACCTTATCTGCCTAAGCTTCCTATATGGCTCAGAGTCCCTCTTCAATTCTTTGCTAGGCTAAGACACTTCCCATCTCACCTAGTTCCTGCCATTTTTTTTTCTTCAGGATATGGATCCAGCTTCCTCTAACCCCAAGCATCTAACTGGGCTCCCCTGCCTATTTGGCCACTAAGTATAGATTAGGATGGAAACCACAGACTAGTTTCTGTGCTGTCTGGTGCTATGGTATTATGTAGTTTGTCTTATTGTAACTGCTGGCTCACTCAACTGTCTTCTGCCCAAAACAATGAATTAGCCGAGGAATGGGACTGAGTATGCTTTATTTACTACATATTCCCAATGCTCGTCGAAGGACCTAGCACATAATAAGTGCTTAAGAAATGTCTGAAAGAACACCAAAACAAAAAACTAAAAATATCCCTAGAAACTCAATATATCAGTTAGCGTTCTTAGATATAATCAACTGAAGCAGACAGTGTAAAGATTAAGGCAGATAGTTTAAAGATTAAGGCAGATAGTTTATTTGAAAAGGCTAACACATGGGAAGTCACAGAATTATTGAAATAGGCCAGGTGACCAACATAGCACCCAGATCCATACTAGAACCTTGGTCAGAGGAGAGAGCTAGCATCACCACTGATTATGACAACATTTGTGTTGCTACTTCTTCTGCTCTCAGAACTTGATTGTGAAACAACTACCAAACCATGCATGGCGGCTTCTGATCGTTTGAGGCTATGTAACACACCAGGCCCCTAGGAGTGCTCAGCAGTTGTGGTGTAATTTTGTATCTGCTTTATCCTCAAGATTCATAGAAGGGAAGTTCCCCGATGAACTCACAAAGAGTTAACTGGCAACAAAAAAAAGAGGGGATAATTATTCATTACACTCAGATATACCTCTTACTATTTTCATGCTCCAGTCCAGTCCAAAAACAAGCTGACCTAAGACTCAAGAAAAGTCCCAAGGTCCTATTTCATTTTCTCTTACTTTCTCAGCTGTATATGCATGCATATTTCTGAAAGATTTCTTCATCAATTTATTCATTGTGGTACCAAACTATACTTTAACTGTCTCTGGACATAGAGAAGAATTGCACAAAGAGTTATCAAAATCCACTATTTTACAAAGACAAGTGCTTATTCATATGTACAAAATTAAAGAGGAGGCAAGCTTTGGTGTGGTGGTGTGTTTCCTCCATGGGAGGACACAAGATATATTTTGTATTTGTATACTTATGCATTTATTTATTGTCTTTTCCCTTACAGAATACAGTCTTTATAAGGGCAGGGACAAAGGCATTAGTTTTTATTTGTTTGTCTTACTACTGTATCCCCAGAACCTAGAACAATTTATGATATGGGATCGGCACTCAATAAATGAATGGTGAATGAATAAACAGCTGGGTATCTGTTATAGGATGGAGTGGTTAGCACAGAGGTAAACATTCTGACCGGATTTGTTTCTTCTTCACAAAGTGTTGGCCTTTACATGTTATCTTTCCATTGAGTAGGATAAGGGATTATAGGAACCCAGGAAGAACTTAAGTCCTTTACTCTCTACCTCTGACATAGTACCTAAATCCCAAAGTCTCCAGTCCTGAAATTTCCTTCTCCAAACAAAAGTCCCCTGCTCCCACATCTCTCTCCAAACCCCCAACCCCCCTTTGGCTCTTCAAGGCCTCTAGATGTGTTACTATTCATCATCACCCTTGTCCCTTCTTGACTGCTCTGGCAGTACTCTATAGTCATCATGTCAAAGATGCTCTTACCAGCAGCACGGGTTGAGTAGTGGTCTCAAAACCTCATGCTCACCCAGAATCTTAGAATGTGACCTTATTTTGAAATAGGGCTTTGCAGTTACGATCAAGTTAAAATGAGGTCATATGGGATTAGGGTGTGCCCTAAATCCAATGGCCAATGTTCTTATGAGGAGAGAGAGATCCAGAGCCACAAACAGACATATAGGGAAGAATACCATGAGAAAATAGGGAGAGACTGAAGTTATGCTGCCATAAATCCAGGAATGCTAAAGATCTCCAGCAACTACTGGAAGATTGAAAAGGGCAAGAAAGGATCCTCCCCTAGAATCTTCAAAGGGAACATGGGCCTTTCGACAAACTGATTTCAGACTTCTGGCCTCCAAAATGTGAAAGAATAAATTTCTGTTGAAGCCACCCCATTTGTGGCACTTTGTTAAGACAGCCCCTAGGAAAGTAATACGCTAGTCCTGGAGTCTTCACCTCTCTGCCCTCCAGCCACTGTCATGATTCCCATCCCCAGCCCTGAGTCCTCCCTGTTGCTACTGCTGCTTCTCTTTAGCTGAGGAGTCTGCTGGTAAAGCCACACATAGGTATATTTTGTATTTGTATAAATACAAAATCTGTCCCTCCCATATCCCTGTCCCAATTTCTCTCCACCTACCCCAGCATCTTACTCCAGCAAAATATGCACCTCCCCCAATCCTGCTTCATCTAGAATGCCTCTCTTTCACTGGCCCATTTGTAAGCTTGCTTACCCTGAGAAAAGACCTTTCCATGGCCCTCTGACCTCCATAGGATTGCCTTTATTCTCTCTCCCATTTGCCAGGCTTCGTAAAAGAATAAACATATAGCCAGACGTGGTGGCTCACACCTGTAATCCCACCACTTTGGGATGCCGAGGCAGGCAGATCACAAGGTGAGGAGTTTGAGATCAGCCTGGTCAATATGGTAAAGCCCTGTCTACTAAAAATACAAAAATTAGCTGGGCATGGTGGTGCACACCTGTAGTCCCAGCTCCTTGGGAGGCTGAGGCAGGAGAATCGCTTGAACCTGGGAGACAGAGGTTGCAGCGAGCCGAAATTGCGCCACTGAACTCCAGCCTGGGAGACAGAGTGAGACTCCATCTAAAAAGAAGGAAAAAAACATAAAAGAAAGGAAAAAAAGAAAAACATATGTGCAATCTACCTCATCCCTCAAACCTCCAAAACACTCCCATAAATGTTCTTTTCCATCCTCGGCAGCTCTGTGGTCTTCAGACTACTGAGCCCTCTCTTCTTCCTGAAATATCTCTCATGCATCCAATTATGAGACTTTTTAGTCCCGTTTTCTTCCCACCTTGACAACTTCTTTTCAAATTACCTTTCCTCCTTCCCAAATCCCTGAATATAGGCACTCTTTTAAGTTTGGTCTTTTACCTCACGTTTTTTATTGTTTTCCTTGATGATCATACCTATTTTCATGAATTTCTCTGTTCTTTCTGCTTCATATATCACATACTTTGGAAAGACCTCACACAAGTTCGAATAAATAAATGAATGAAACCCAAACCTTGATCTTTCAGATCCATATTTCTAAATTTATATAGAAATAGGTTTTGTTATGTGTTTCTAATGCCTAGTTGTGTTTTTAACATACTAAATGAGAGTAAATGAATCGCTATTTTTACATACATACCCCACTGGCAAAGAAAAGTTCAATAAATCCAGATTTCTCCATCTGTACCCACAAGCCAGCTCTTCCTTTTGATTCTTTGCCCCAGCTATAAGTGTTTCACCCATACTAAGTGTTTCCAACCTTGGAATCATTTTTCATTTTCTCTCTTTCTCTTACCCTTTATCTGTTTCCTAATTTTTTAAATTCTGTATCTTTAAAATATCTCAGATATCTTTTTTCATAATCCCAATGCAAAGGCAGCCTTGCAGATCTTGTGAGGAAGAACACAAATGTCAGGAGTTGACCAGTCAAGAGGATGCTAAAACCAATAGCAGAGAATTTTTATAGGAATTCAAAGAGAAATTTTGTATTAAAAAGGTCAGCCCAGGGCCTGGCCTAAATTAAACAGTCAAGAAATAAAATTATTTTTGGAGACATTTTAGAGGGGTATGAATTGTAGTACTAAAATGAGGATGTATACTTATAGTAACCAACTGAGGAGATTGTAGCAGACATGAAAAGATTTGTGTCTTCTTGCCCTCTTGAATTTAGTCATGTCCAAGTAATTTGCTCTGGTCAATGAAATGCTAGCTAAGGTGACCTTTATTAATTCCAAATAGAAACATTTAAATGCTAACACTCAGTTCTCTAAATCTCCCCTGCCAATCAGAAACTCTCTCTTCACCTTCAATGGAACATTTAGTGTGAGCAAAAAATATTCTTTGTTTCTAAGCCACTGCAATTTTGGGGCTATTTATTATTGCAGCATAACCCAGCCTATCCTGACTATTAGGGTTGATAACCAGTATCAGGGAGAAATTCTATGGCCTCAGAGAGCTACTTAAACATTCTTCTCACCCTTGACTTATTAATAAAGTGGGCGACACAGTTTTTAAAGCTAAATTGGTTAATAAGATCCTTGGAGCTTTGTCTTTAATGAGAAATGACACTGACATGAGAACTGGAACTTGCTGAAAGACCAAACCCTGCAAGAAGCTCATCTCTGCTCTTTAGCTTTTATAATTATTCCACTGCTACTCCAGAGTTTCCTTTCAGCTTACCTCTCCTGCTCCCCACTTCATGTCCACCTGTTCTGGCACAGCCTCTCAAGTTACACTTGATGAATATTTTCTTAATAATTCCATATTTCTTTCTTTCCCATGTACACACTCACTTTTCTCTTTACCTGGAAGACCTTTTTTTAAAAAAAAAAAAATCGTTCCTTTATCTGCGCATCTAAATCTTAGCAATCATTCAAGGTCCATCCTAAATCCTCTCTCTCTAGAAGACTTCTTTTCTTTCCCAGCAGGGAGCTACAATCTCTTTGTGATCTCCCTATGGTATTATAGATCTATATTTTCTTTAACTTACTATTTTTTAAATGTTGTACTTTTTAAATCAACTTATGTGTTTTAAATCCGTAAGTAGATTGAGGCTGTTTGAAGGTTTGATCCATGACTTACATATCTTATCCTGGGCAATTTAATAGATTTCACTGGCCTTCGGATGTGCTCATAGATAATTGTAATGAATGATGATAAATGGAGTATTGATATTTAACTATGACAAGAGTTGGCAATATGTAACACAAGAAATAAACTGTACTAAATTTTTTTAATGTCACAATTTGTAGAAAACCTAACCACTCATCATTACCTCTTCCAAATTCTAACTCAGTTTTGAAATTGACCCAGAAGCTTTGAGTGATCATCTTTATTAGTGGCGAAACTGATTGGAAACGTTAATTTGGATTGAAGGCCAAAATGGAGCTTCCTACAACAGGTCTCTGGAACTGATTGTGTCCAACCAGTCATAGACAGAGCAGCTAGAGGTGTGCAGGCCTCCCTGGCAGAGTGGACCAGGAGGGCCTGGTCCTGGTAAGATTATGACATAATAGTCAGAGTGACAGGGAGAGCATGCAACACTTGCTGCAGGCTTGAGAGAGAATCAGGCTCTAGGCAAGACATGAACAATGACCCTCTTCCAGAATCATCAATGAAATAAGAAAAGAATAAGGTTTAGAAAGAAGTATTTCCTGCTTGGGAGGATCAGGAAGAAAGTCAGGAAGAAAAAGAGCCGGGTTCTCTAACAAAAGACACGCTCATAAGCTTAGATAGTAAGAACTAAACGAAATCACTTAATCACAAGATATGAGAGTACAGAAAGAAGGAGGATACACAATTTTTCAAACTTCCTGTGGGTTTGATGTCAGATTTTTAAGACATAATACATATGCTAAGAAAAATAAGCTTTACTTTATGTTTGGAGAATCTTAATATGCTTGCATTCTCCAAAGTAAATTTTTTTTAAATATTAATTTTGTACTGTTTAGTTACTCAAATACGATTTTTGCACTTTAATTAAAGAATGATATTGTTAGAGGTCAGAAGATGATACCCCAAAATGAAGGCCTCAGAAGCAAGATTCTCTCCAACCTTCTCCTGCCTTCCTGCCTCTCAATCTGGTTCTCCCTCAAGGCTAGCCATAGAAACTAGAATCCCTCTTCCCCAAGGTGATCATAGACTTCAGAACCCCTTTTTCCCAAAGCCAGCCATAAAACCTAAAATATTACTTTAACTTTTTCTCTTTCCTTTCCATGCAAGAACTGGCCATTAAGAAATTATCTGACCTATCTTGTTTGATTATAGGTCATAAGACCTTCCTTCCAGAGACAGTTCTGCCCCATACCCAGAAGGATGACATGTTGCATAGAGAGGCCAAGAAGAGACTAGACAGACCATGCTGGGATTCCCCACTCCACCTGTTAGCACTAGATCATAATTTTTTTTTGTCCAATCATATTTCTACACAGCTGCTCCAACTTTGTGGATTCTAAGCATAAAAATGGACGGTTTCCCCTCCATGTTTTGGTCTTCATTCTGAAGACTCCTGTGCCATGTAAAAGTATGATTGAATAAATGTGTATACCTTTTCTCCTACTAGTCTTCCTTTTGTCAGTGATTTTCAGCGAATTTTCAGGGAGCAAAGGAGAAATTTTCCTTGGCTCCTACAATATTAACTGGGCTGTGTTATATTGACCAAAAGTCTTAAGAAAAACAACAGCTTTGAATAGGCACCACTGTCTACTGACTGCCCAGTTGGGCCCAGGAAGACCATGGTGGCATGTATACACAAATGAGGTCACATGTTCATACTTGAAATCTGCAACATTTTCACTTCTGACACCACAGTCTTCCCATCTGACCCAGAAATGCAAATATCCCATGTTTTTAAGAGAGAATGTCAACTCTTGCCTACGGCCATACCACCCTGAACACACCCAGTCTCATCTGATCTTGGAAGCTAAGCAGGGTCAGGCCCATTTAGTACTTGGATGGGAGGAAGAATGTCAACTCCAGAGATTTAGCAATTCAGCAAGTAGATGGCTTATCTGGTGAAAAACTACATTAGATCTCCATAAAATACATTTCATTAAAACTTAGCAGCAGGACAAAAGTGTGTTATTGCTTTTATTGTCTGAATTGTGTCTCCTACATGGGTTTGTAACGCAATATTTCATGTTAGGGAATTTACAAAGAGTTTTCGAATCATTAAAAGGCTATTGTGAATACAACGATGGAAAAAGAATGAGAAAGTATCCCCTCTCCCTCCACAATTCTCTGCCCTCCCCAAATGCCAGCACCTGGAACAAGCCATGCTGTGCCTTCATAAAAAGCTGTTGGAAGCCTAAGAAAAACAGGCTAGATAGAATTAAGAAAAATGCACATATCCCACTGACCCTGAGTATAGAAGAGAAATGTAGAGAATGTATGAGTTATTAGCACAGTAGAAAAATATTTTATTTAAGAACCATATCTTCACAGCTCTGTCTGAAGGGCTTCACTCAAACAGCAAAAAAATAAGCGTACAGATTCAAAGCTCAGAATACTCAAGAATCTATCATGTTGTGTGTAAAAAAAATCATAAAATCATCAAAAAAAGAAGGACACAGTAGGAGTCTCAACTTGTAAACCATTAAGCTCCTAAGCGTGTGTCATACTTCATCCTAAGGGACAGAAAGAGGAGTTTCAGGTGAATTTCCCAGCTTTGTTTATAGCCCAGCTTTTTCTGACAATAAGGTTTATCTTTCAAGGAATCAAAGTCAAGGTTTGGCTTGATTTTGCTTGACATTCATCTTCAGCAACAAATGAAATACGTTTGCATTTTAGGTCTTCAAAATAAAAGATTACAGAGAACTCATTGCCAATTGTTATCAAAGAATGAAAGAGAGAGGAAAGAAAACAAACAAAAAAGCTATATCTTGGCCATTAACTTAGTTAGTCCTTGAATGACAATTAATGAGTCACCAGGACAAGGGCTATGTCTTAGAAGTATACACAGCTGCTCAAAAAACTGAAAACTTGATTTTCATCTATGTTAAATGGTTTATCTGCATTTGCTCACTTCATCTGCACAACAATCCTGTAAGCTAGTGCTTAGAGCAGATAAAAACCTGTCTTGCTCAAGGTCACACTGTTTGTAGATGGCAGAGCTGGAGTTTGGTTCTCATCTCTGGCTCTAAAGATATGCTTTAAAAGAGGGTTTCTCGACCTCATCAGTATTGTCATTTTGGCTGAATATTCCATTGTTGTGAAGGACACTACACTGTAGGGCATTCAGCAGCATTCTTGGCTTCTATCCATCGGATGCCATAGCACCTCCCACTCAGTTGTGACAACAAGAAATGTCTCAGACACTGCCAGATGACGTCTGAGGGGCAAAACTGCCTCCAGTTGAGAACCCCTGCTCTAAACTAGTTTCACTCAAAAACGTAGACTATGCACTAGTTAACAGACTGTGAACATAAGGAGCTTGTGCCAGAATGCAAATCAACTATGTCACTAAGCGTACTGTTTACTTTGAATGACTTCTTTTTTTTCAATAGCAAGACTTTTTTAGTAAGGAAGCAATGTGTGTATTTTCATTTTGGGGCAAGCTCTTTATCTCATCAAAGACCAGCACTATGGAAAGGGCTGCTATAAATTATTGTGGTATATTGCCTCCCTGAAATGATAATATTCAATAAAGATTTGATCGATTATTTTTAAAGTTATTTTCCCCCTTAAGCCTGTATTAGATAGTCTTTATTCTGGCAATACACCTCTCATCAATGATCAAAAATTACTGTAGAGCTGAGTTTAATAAATGGCTCTTAGGTTTGGTTTGAGTGTTTGATTACATTGCTCTCTCCCTGACATTCAAGTTATTACATGGCATTCCTAACTGGAAAAGCTCAGTGCCCAGCTAGACAGCCTGTCCCACATTAGGCTATATAAGGTCTGACAACTTGGTCCAGAATAGTCATTGCAATCTACTGGTCACTGGAGACTGTGTAGTTCCCATCCTCCCCAACTCGCCTTAGGAACACTGCAGTTGAAGAGGATGGGAACTACGGTTTCCAGTGACCTGTAGATTGCAATGACTATACTGGCTCTTTTCCCAATAAGAATTCTATTTTCTTATCCTTCTTTATTATCTCAGCAACAGATACTCATAAATAGCAATACCTGCAGAGAGTTAAAGTAGTAACAGCAGCAGCAGCAACTCTATTTAATAAGAATTGAATGCTTCATTATGTACTAAGCATTAATTAAGATCTGCATATACATTAGCTCAGATAGTTTTCACAATAACCATATGAAGTAGGCATTATTATAATATCCATTTTGCAGATAAGGAAACTGAGATCAGAAGAACCCGGTACCATGACAGAGGTATTTTGGCTGGAGTCAGCCCAGATAGAAGTCTGAAATTTGTTCACTTTTTTCTTGAACTTTTTATTACCTATAATTTCAAACATAGAAGGATATAATAGAAGAACATAATAAGCTTCATAAATAAGTCACCAGTTACAACAATTAGCACCTCATGGACAATCTTGCTTTAATCCATAACCAAATCTGCTTTATTTCCCTTATTACTGGGAAGCAAATCACAAACAGCATCATTCATAAATATTTTAGTTTGTATATCTAAAAGGATTATTTTTAATAAATATAAGTTTCAAGCCATTATCAGACCTAAAAATATCCTTGATAATAATATTATTAAATATCATCAATTGCATCATAAATGTTATGAATGTTTCTTTTTCTATTTTATGGTTGGTTAGTTTGCATTGGAATCTAGATAAAATCAATTCATTGCAATCAGTTGATCTATGACTTCAGTCTCTTTTAATGTCTCCTTTTATTTGCAATTTATTTGTCATAAAAGTAGGGTTGTTGGCCAGGTGGGGGTGGCTCACACCTGTAATCCCAGCACTTTGAGAGGCTGAGGCAGGCAGATCACTTGATGTGAGGAGTTCAAGACCAGCCTGGCCAACATGGTGAAACCCTATTTCTACTAAAAAATACAAAAATTATCCAGAAATGATGGCACACATTTGTAGTCCCAGATACTCAGAAGCTGCAGCAGGAGAATTGCTTGAACCCATGAGGCAGAGGCTTCAGTGAGCCGAGATCATGCCACTGCACTCCAGCCTGGACAACAGAGCAAGACTTTGTCTCAAAAAAAAAAAAAGTTGGGATGTTAATCCTATAAAGCAAGCATCTGTATCACATACTCTTTATTTTTTCAAACTTTTAAACATATAAATATATACATACATAAAATAATAAAATTTAAACCCATCTTTAAACCATTCTTAGCTTGAAGGCATTCAAAAACAGACAAGGGACAGGCTCCCAGGGTAGAATATTCCACAGTCTGGATTTTGTAGATTGCAACCTCATGGTGTCATTATGTATATTAGTCTATTTTCACACTGCTATAAAGATACTACCTAAAACTGGGTAATTTAGAAACAAAAGAGGTTGAATTGACTCATAGTTTCACATGGCTAGGGAGGCCTCAGGAAACATAATCATGGTAGAAGATGAAGGGGAAGCAAGGCACATCTTACATGGCAGCAAAAGAGAGAGAATGCAGGGCAAACTGCCACTTTTAAACCATCAGATCTTGTAAGAACTCCCTCTCTCTCATAAAAACAGTTTGGGGGAAACTGCCTCCACAATCTAATCACCTCCCACCAGATCCTTCCCTCAACACTTATGGACTACAATTCATGATGAGATTTGGGTGGGGACACAGAGCCAAACCATATCAACGTATTTCTCTATTCTTTGTATTTTCTATAAATTGTGGCTGGATCTAAAGGCTTGATGAGATTCAGGATCACTTCTTTTGACATACATCATAGATGATGTATTCTTCCACTGAGAAGGACATAATGCCTGGCTTTTATTCTTCCCAAATTTTGTTTTTAACATTAATGTTCTCTGTTAAGTACTTGACTTCAAAGAACTTCAAAGTATCTTATGGGCACATAAAATAAATATATATGAGGAGAGAGATCCAAGATGGCCGATTAACAACAGCTCAGGATTGTAGCTCCCAGTGAAAGCGCAGAGAGCGAGTGGACGCCGCACTTTCAGACGAATTTTTGTTGCCCACAGACTAGGAGATTCCCGGCGGTGGAGCCACATGGGTCGCCAGCGCGACTTTTTTGGCCGGCGCGGCTATTTTGCCGGCGCCCCAGCACGGCGC
>CAUYLG010046635.1:0-26885 GCA_963573385.1 Cacajao melanocephalus | reverse complement strand
GCGGTCGATCCAGAAGGACACCCAGGACAGCATGACCATCAGGGTGGCGGGGAAATAAGTTTGGAGCAAGAAGAAGAAGATGTGGCGACGCAACGTGAAATTAATGTACAGACGGTTGTACCAGCCTGGGGGACACAGGAATTAAAGACAGTACACATCATGGCTCCTTCATAAAACACATTTTATTCAGGAAATCGTAAGAGCTTCAGACACTCCAATGGAATCTTACCATGCCTATATAAGGTGAAAGTGAGAGAAATCATGGAACAGAGTGATTATACAGTAATACACACTGCTGGGTGAATCATCTCAAGAAACCTTTGGCCCTTATCTTGTTCACAAAGGGAACCCCTTGAAAAGATCATAAGATCATTTAAACTTTTTTTCTTTTTCTGAGGCAGGGTCTTGCCCTGTCACCAGGCTGGAGTGCAGTGGTGTGATCTTGGCTCAATGCAGCCTCGAACTCCTGAGTGCAAGCAATCCTCCCGCCTCACCCTCCCGAGTAGCTGGTACCACGACACCCAGCTAATTTTACATGTTTTTGGTAGAGACTGGGTCTTGCTATGTGCACCAGGCTGGTCTCGAACTCCTGGCTTCAGGAGATCCACCCACTCCAGCCTCTCAAGTGCTGAGATTACAGGTATGAATCACCACTGTGCCTGGCTCATTTAAACTCCTGCCACTCCTGTTACCTGGTCTAGGGCCCAGCAACCTCACCATCACCTGGGAGCTTGTTATAAATGCAGATTCCTGGACCCTACCCCAGACCTACTTAATTGGAATGTCCATTTAACAATATTCTCTGCTGGGTGCAGTGGCTCACACCTATAAGCCCAACACTTTGGGAGGCCGAGACGGGAGGACTGCTTGAGCCCAGGAGTCGGAGGTTACAGTGAGCTACGATCGCCCCACTGCACTGCAGCCTGAGCCACAGAGTAAGACCCTGTATCTATTAGGAAAAAAAAAAAAAACATATATATATAATTTCCCCCACATAGTTCCTATGCATGTCACAGTTTGAGAAGCACTGATTTAAACAATCTCTTTGGGTTTCTTTATGGGGAGAAACATGCTTTAAGTTAAAAGAGAAAGTTAAGCATAACATTGCATTTAGGAACAGAGTGAAGAATCACAGGTCCAGCTACATTGTAGCTCTTCTTTTGTGTTCCTTACAAGGAAAACATACCTGGAGGAGTTGAAGAGAAAGTGAGGATGATGGAAAGAAAAGGAAAAGGCCTTATATGCGTGAGATGCCTAGGACTGAAAGCAAAATGGACGGGGACTTGGCAATATGAACTTGGAAACTTGGCATCCTGGGTCATTAGAATGCATGGGACATGCCTCTGGTTACCAGCAAGCTACCGCAGAGGGACTGTCAGAATTCTGAGGCTCAAAAGAGCAGGGGTGCTCCAAGGAACCGATACTTTTGGTGATGGATAAGAAGATAAGATGTGCTGGACTTCAGTGCTATGTTGGCGCTCTCTCTTACAGATTAGAAAGACCACGGGGGTACTTAAAAGAATGTGCTCTCTGTGCGTCAGTTGTGCAAGATTTTAGCCATAGAAACTGCATGAAGCTTTGAGCAAAATCGTCCTGAAAGGTGACTGGTGAAAAGAAGGTAAGAAACACAATTCACAATTGCAAAGATATGGAATCAACCTGAGTACGAATCCACAGATGAGCAGATAAAGAGAATATGGTATGTACACACCATGGAACACCACTCGCCCATAAAAAAGGATGAAATCATGTCTTTTGCAGTAACTTGGATGGAACTGGAGGCCATTATTCTAGGTGAAATAACTCAGGAATTGAAAAGCAAATTCAACATGTTCTCACTTATGAGTAGGAGCTAAGCCGTGGGAACACAGAGGCATGCATAGTGGTATAGTGCACACTGGAGACTCAGAAGTGGGGAGGGTAGGAGGAGAGTGAGGGATGGACAACTACCTACTGGGTATAATGTACGCCACTCAGTGACAGATGTACTAAAATCTTATGGAGTTCACCACCATACAATTCATCCATGTAATCAAAACCCACTTGTATCAATAAAACTACCGATTTTTTTTTTTTTTTTGAGACAGAGTTTCACTCTTATTGCCCAGGCTGGAGTGCAATAGTGCGATTTTGGCTCACCGTAACCTCCACCTCCCGGGTTCAAGCGATTCTCTTGCCTCAGCCTCCCGAGTAGCTGGGGATTGCAGGCATACACCATCACACCCAGCTAATTTTGTATTTTTAGTAGAGACGGGGTTTCTCCATGTTGGTCAGGCTGGTCTCAAACTCCTGCCCTCAGGTGACCCACCCACCTCAGCCTCCTAAAGTGCTGGGATTACAGGCGTGAGCCAACTCGCCTGGCCTGAAATTAAAAAAAAAAAAATAAGAGGCAAGAAATGGAGCAAGTTAACCACAGCTATTTAAGTAGCGCAGGCAAGCTCCCAGGAGAGAGGTCATGAAGCATGACCTCAGGTAACAGGAGGATGTGAGCCTGATCTGACCCTTGGTTCAAAAAAGGAACAACTGGGTCCACAGGGAACTGACTAGTGGTTCCTGCACTGAGACTTAGAAGAGAGTCACCAGGAGGGGCTACCCAAGCAGTGTAGCAAGAGCAGGCTGGTCAAGAGTGGAGCAACCCCGAGGGGCTGGCTGGAGCAGGGAGAATGTAAATGGAAAACAACAGACCCGAATTGTATTTGTTTCTTGCAGTCAAGGAGGGGGCTCAGATCAGCATATCCTGGCTGAGATGCGAGTTATTAAGCTGGCAATGCAATTGTCTCAAATAAACCTACTCACGTGGCTTATGTTTTAAGTCCTTACTGATTTTTTTAGGTTATTATTCTGATGCATTGGTGGTAACAAAAAAAAAAAATCACTTCCGCCCACTGCTTGCTACCCACTAGACTTCACTTAGGATTTCTGTCTTTAGTTTCTTTTCTTTCTTTTTTTTTTTTTTTTTTCTAAGACAGGGTCTCACTCTGTCGCCCAGGCTGGAGAGCAGTGGCATGATCTCGGCTCACTGTAACCTCTTACTCTAGGGCTCACGGGATCTCCCACCTCAGCCTTCCAGGTAGCTGGGACTACAGGCCTGAGCCACCATGCTCGGCCAATTTTTGTATTTTTAGTAGAGACTGAGTCTCGCCATGTTGGCCAGGCTGGTCTCGAACTCCTGAGCTCAAGCCATCCACCCACCTTGGCCTCCCAAGTCCTGGGACAATAGGCATAAGCCACTGCACCCAGCCTCTGTCTTTAGCTTCAAATATAAGTGACACTGCTCACTTGACAACCAATTGAAACCTTTCCTGTAATTGAGGGTGAACGTCTGAGGCCAAGCTGAAGCCTGCCCTGACTCTCAGCCCTCACCCCACACTTACCTGTGCTGCTGTAGAAAGCCAGTTTGGTGGTGGTGTGGAATTCCTGAATGAGGAACTGGGAGAGTGAGATTCGTTCATCTGTCTTTAAGGAGTCGTTGCCTTTTTTCCAGTACAGCATGAGGTCATCTTCTGTATAGGCATCTGAAAGACAGGAGCCAGCATCAGACACAAAGTGGTGGCAAGACAGGATGGTCTGTGGGGCTATGTGGAATCTGTGTCCTGACTTCCTGTACTGACTACTGGGATTGTGGTATGATAGTTTGAAAAACAATCCACAGTCTAAACAAACAAAGCAATATCCCAAAAGACACATCCAATTCTCTCCACTCTTCTAAAAGTCATCAGAGTAAGTTCTCAACCCCAAATGCTCATAACTCCTGCAAAAGGTTCACCCTACGATTCAGCCTGCCATTTATTAGGTTATATCAAATGAAATTGCTCTTATTGTAGGTCAGAATTGGTTAAATATTGGCACCATTTCATACAACTCAGGCTTATAAACTGGGAGTCCTTTAGCCTTTTCCTTTCTTCTTTCAAAGTGCAGCGACTCATCAATTGATGGCAAACACCTGTAAACACTATCGGGTAATGAAGGCTACATTTTAGCAAGAAAAGATCCATAAAGAGACGGGAGTGGAACAAGTTCCTTCTCTGTAAGACTCCAGTCCCTCCTACCCAGGGTAAAGTTGAAGTGACTCCATGATCATCGCCCTTTCTGGTGCTACCACTTCCCTTCCCTCACCTGCTTCCGGTAAACTCCCAGTGAACAAACCTACCTACAGCCCGAGCATAACTGAGGAAAAGCTTCATGGCACTGGCAGTCCAGTCTGCTTATGTGTGAACGGTTCCTTCCAGGAACTATTTTCTTCCTGTTTTCTAACTCTTGACCTGTGTGCTGGTCCGTTTCATGTGTCAACTTGGCTTGGCTATGGTACCCAATTATGCAGTCAAACACTAATCTGTAACAGTGTTTTGTAGATGTGACTAATGTCTAAAACCAGTGGACTTTAAAGGGGATTTTCCTGGATAATCTGGGTGGGCCTGATTCCACCAGGTGAAAGGCCTTAGGAGCAGAGCTGAGGCTTCCTGGAAGAAGAAATTGCACCTGTCGACTCCGGCATCTGCTCCTGCCGCAGAGTGCCCCTCCTGCTCTCCCGATGGTCCGCCTGTAGATGTGGGACTCTTAGCTAGCCCGCACAATCCCACGAGCTACTTCCTTGCGATAAATCTCTACTCTGTATATCTTACTGGTTCTGTTTATTTGGTGGAGCCATGGACAATACAACCTGAAAGAAGGCCACATTGCAGACGGAGGCAGAAGCTACCCAGGCATAGAGGGGAAAACTAAGTTCTGGAGCCAATGAATTCGGCATTTCAGGGTGGCTCTGCCACCAAGCTCTGTCCTTCTTTTGTATGATGATGATAACCTGCTCACCAGGGTCTTGTGAGGGCTGGATGACAAGGCAGAGGTAAAGCCACCGTGCAATAAGTAGCCACTCCCTTGGTCCTGGGTTTTATTACACCCTTTCCCCACATAGAGTACCCTACACAGCTGTCCCTTTGGCCCCAGTGGTGTGTGAGGTCAACAGCCCTGCACTCCTTGGTCCTAGATGATTGGAGCCAGGGGACATCTGATCCACTGTCACAAGCTCAGGCTGGCTTACACGGTGCCCTGGACCAGTGAGAATCCTCACTAGGGCTTTCACACTGCCAGGGAGTGCAGCGTTCAGAAGTGTAGGAGTCATGAGGGTATTCACGGTGCTGTCAGAGAAAGTGTTTTGGCAGGGAGGAGAATGGAGCGAATATGTAGAGGGCAGAGATGCATGCGGATCATTTTACACTGCCTCAGCCTGGATTTTTCCATGGTCTGGTTTCCGGTGGGTGTGTGTGTGTCTGTGTGTGTTGTGTTAAAATACATATAACATAAAATTTAGCATCTTAACCATTCTTTAGTGTAGACTTCAGTGGTATTCCACTACATTCTTAGTGTTGTAATTATGATGCATGATACATGCAATGAAAATTATACTACATGAAAATTACTACAGAAATACAACCATTATTATGGTTGGATATGTCATTTGCCAATGTATATTCTCCCATTGTGGGTTGCATTTTACTCTGTTGATAACGTTTTGATGCACAGCATTTTTTCATTTTCATGTAGTATTTACGCTGTACTACATTACTACATAAATACAACCATTATGATGGTCATACCACCATCTGTCTCTGGAACTCTTCATCTTCCCAAACTGAAACTCCGTACGCATTTAACAATAACCCCTCATCCTCACTTCCCCTCCCCCCAGCCTCTGGCACCCACCATTCTACCTTCTGTCTCTATGATTTTGACTATGCTTAGTACCTCTTAAAAGTGAAGTTACACAGTATTTGTCTTTTGCAATGGCTGATTTTACTTAGCATACTGTCGTCAAGTTTCAAAATCCTTGTTTTTTAAGGCTGAACACTCTTCCACTGTATGCATTACCACATTCTGTGTATCCATTCATTCCTTGATGGACACTTGGGTTGTTTCATGTTTTAGCAATTGTGAATAAAACTGCTATAAATATGAGTATACAAGTACCTTTTCAACACCCTGCTTTCAATTCTTTTGGTTATATATCCAGAAATGGATTTGCTGGATCATATGTTCTTGTTTTAATTTTTTTTTTTTTTTAAGGGATGGGGATCTTTCTTTCTTACCGAGGCTGGAGTGCAGTGGTGCAATCATGGCTCACTGCAGCCTCAGGCTCCTGGCTTAAGTGATCCACCTGCCTCAGCCTCCAGAGAAGCTGAGACCACAGGTGCCAGCCACCACACGCAACATATATTTGTATATTTTGTAGAGAGGGGGTCTTACTATGTTTCCCAAGCTGGTCTTCAGCTTCTGGGCTTAAGTGATCCTGTTACCCCAGCCACCCACAGTGCTAGGATTACAGGTGTGAGCAACAGTGCCCAGTTATTGCTTTAATTTTTGAGGAGCTGCTCTCCACAGTGGCTGCACCATTTTACATTCCTGCCCATGAAGCGTAAGGGTTCTAATTGATTCATATCCTCCCAGCATCGTTTTCTGTTTTGTTGACAATATTCATCCAGTAGGTGTAACTCATTGCAGTTTTGGTTTGCAGTTTCCTAATGATTAGTGATGTTGAACATCTTTTCATGTGCTTCTTGGCCATTTGTGGATCTTCTTTGGAGAAATGTCTATGCAAGTCCTTTGTCCATTTTTTAAGCAGGTTGTCTGTTTTGCTGTTGTTATTGTTGAGGTTTAGCTGTTCTCTTTATATTCTGGATATCAATCCCTTATCAGATAGATGATTTGCCAATATATTCTCCCATTTGTGGGTTGCCCTTTTACTCTTTTGATAATGTCGATGCGCAAAATTAACAATTTCCATGTAGTCTAATTTGCGTGTTTTTTCTTTTGTTGCCTGCACCGATGGTGTCATCGGGCCTGGTTTTTAGCTTTTCCAGGACATCTGTGTGTGTGCAACCTTCCTGAAATCCCTTGTGCCTGAGAGTCTCAACCACCACGGGAACTCACAGTGGCAGTTCCCTCGGGGGCAACTATTGTCAAACTTGTTTTGGCCAGGAAATCTTTCTTCAGCAGAAATCACATTTAGAAGAGCAATGAAACATGTAAAAAATGAGCTTTCTGGATGAATTTGCACATGCGCATGCGCACGTGTGTGTGCGCGTGCGCTGAGCAAAGGGCTTGGAAGGAGACCCATATTCACTTAACCCTCTGCTTCCCCTCCTCAAGCAGTTACCCTGATTCAATAGAACAAAGTTTAAAACCATTGCCTCAGGGCACTAAACAGATCGGTTATGGCAATGGAAGGTTTTAGTCCCAAATTTGTTCCTGATACTTAAAATTACCCAGACTTAGCTTCAATCTAAAAAATTACTTTTAAAGTATTGTCATGAATAAGGAATACACACTGTTCCTGCCGTTGAGAGTGAGAGGCGTTCAGAATTATTAGGAGCTGTGTGCTGGTCCCTGGGCACGAGTCTACTCACAGCTTTCAATTTCAAGAGAGCACGTTTGCGTGTCCAGGGGAAATCGGCTGAAGTCCATGTTGCACATTGCAGTTACTGTAACCCTAGGGCCGCAAAGACAAAACTGATTTATTCAGAGCCTGCAAAGGACAAGTGCAGAACGACAAAACAAGCAGAAAAGGCCTCTGCTTCCTTCCAATATGATAACTGCCTCCTTCTCATACTTCAAAAGCAATGTGTCAGGATTTAGACACGTGGCTTAGGAGTGACACCCTCACTGGAGTACTCTTAGGCATTTACGTTTAACCCAAGGGTCAGTGTGAGGCAAATAGAACGTCTCTGCTAACTCCTATCGCATTCAATCATTTTAAAGAAGCAATGGTCTCAATCAATATAACAATGTGAAATAAAAACATGATATGGGTTTTTTTTTGTTTTGTTCTGAGACAGAGTCTCACACTGTTGCCCAGGCTGGAGTGTAGTGGCGTGATCTTGGCTCACTGCAATCTCTGCCTCCCGGGTTCAAGCAATTCTCCTGCCTCAGCCTCCCGAGTAGCTGGGACTACAGGTGTGCGCCACCATGCCCAGCTAATTTTTTGTATTTTTAGTAGAGACAGGGTTTCACCATGTTGGCCAGGATGGTCTTGATCTCCTGACCTTGTGATCCACCCGCCTCGGCCTCCCAAAGTGCTGGGATTACAGGCGTGAGTCACCACGCCTGGCCGATATGGTTTCTTAAAAGAAGCCCTGGGAGTATATATTGTTCTCCTGTTTCAGATAAATTCCAGTTCTTTTATTTATTTTATTGATATTCAATATTGTATACAATATTGTGTACACTTATGCCAGCTGCCCAGCTTGGCTCTTTCTTTTTAACAATGTTGATATTTTTCAATTGATAATTGTATCTACTAGTGGACATACATGTTGTTAGTGGATAATTCCTTGGAGATCAAAGTAGTGGAAAAACACTGAAAGTCTTAATGTGTTAATAGGCAAGCACTTGCTGGCATTGAGTGATTTTATTTCAGCGTTTACACAGGAAAAGAGGCTTCTGTATTAAAAGCCAAACACATACAGATCATTCTTCGCAGGTGAAAGACCTCTTATCCAGTGGAGAATTTCACAGCAGGACATGATTAACACTCACTCGCTGGTGCTGAATGTACTACTTTTCCTTCAACCACACAATATTTGCTACGCAAAAGCTGTGGAAATTATATGGATAGCTCATGGTCAAAAAGAAAAAAAGTCACTTTTAATTTAAATGGAAATTTCAAGGAAATGAGCATTCTTGAAATGGAGTTATTCAAATATTTGCCTCATTTTTTCCACTGCTTTAGGATGGGATGGTTGTAGTCTATGTATGAGGTATTTTTGATGGCCAGCAGCTCGGTGGTCTTATGTCCCCTGGAAATCCTGATAAACAGGGCATGTTAGAGTATGGGGGTCAGGGCGGGGGTCAGGCTGACAGCTGACTTGGTGCCCAATGGGTGGGCTTCCATTTCTATGGGTACATCATTGCATAACGATGCCCGCTGGCATTACCAACATGAAATAAGCTAAGAACTAACTTTGGGGACACTGGAGCTAACTTTAGGGACATGGAATGCCCAATGCAGGAAATATTTTGCTACGAACCAGGGGACTGAATACCCCTTCTCTTTCTGTTAGTTGGTACAGGAACAGATGTTTTCAGAATTACAGACATCATCAGAATGGGTCTTCCCACCCTGACCTTCTCTCCTTATAACCTCTACACAAAATAACCATTTGTGATGTAATCAAAGCCCATGTTTATTCTTGTTTCCACAAGTTCCTTTAAATTGATTCATTGGAGAGGCTCCTCCCTGCCCTGGATGGAAACTTGGCAGGTCCCATGGCTCTTCTGCTCACTCTCATGTAATAGTCAAAACCCTCTTAAGTCACAAACCACACCTTAATTCAGAAATCAAGAGTTTTGGTCTGAGGTATTCATCAGCTTCGAAGTTCATTCAAATGAAGACTTCTGCAGTCCCTCCTCAACTAAGATAAAAAGTTGGCGTTTGAGTGGTCAGTTTCTGCCCATCTCCGATCTCCTCCCACACAGGTGGAAGTGCGAGGAGACAGGGAGGTGGGCACAGGACAGTTCTGTGGCTGGGCAGCTTCCTGCTCTCTGGGCCTGCTACCTGGTGGAATCTGATACTTTTTTTTTTTGAGATGGACTTTGGCTCTTGTTGCCCAGGGTGGAGTGCAGTGGCATGATCTTGGCTCACTGCAACCTCCACCTCCTGGATTCAACAATTCTCCATCCTCAGTCTCCCATTACAGGCATGCACCATCATGCCTGGCTAATTTTGTATTTTTTTAGTGGTGATGTGATTTCTCCATATGTTGGTCAGGCTGGTCTCGAACCCCCAACCTCGAGTGATCTGCCTGCCTCGGCCTACCAAAGTGCTGGGATTATAGGTTTGAGCCACCGTGCCCGGCCTGGAAACTGATACTTTCTTTCCTGGCTTCCTCACTCCCATGACTGGGCACCTCCACACTGCAGGTTTCCATTCTCCAGCTCTTGGTTCACCCACCATCCTCTCCACATACACTCACAGATCAATACAGACTGATCCCACCACGGCAAAAACTTCTGGGTCTGTCCCCAGGGGGGTCAGACAGCTCTTCTCTCCCACCTAAATGCACAGTGTCCCAAACTGCAGGCACACACACTCCAAGCTCTGTGAGAGGTTCCAGTGAAGGCCCACTCTCAGCATGCCCACAAAGCTCTCCTGAGAAAATTTCATAAATCTTTCCTTTCTCCTGCTGTCATTGACTCCCCTTCCTCTTCTTCTTTTTTTCTTTTTTCAGACAGAGGCTTGCTCTGTCGCCCAGGCTGGAGCACAGTGGAGCGATCTCGGCTCACTGCAACCTCCACCTCCCGGGTTCAAGCAATTCTTCTGCCTCAGCCTCCCGAGTAGCTGGGACTATAGACATGTGCCACCATGCCTGGCTAATTTTTGTATTTTTAGTAGAGATGGGGATTTGCCACATTGGCCAGGTTGGTCTCGAACCCCTGAATTCAGATGATCCACCTGCCTCAGCCTTCCAAAGGGCTGGGATTACGGGCCTGAGCTACAACGCTCGGCCTCATTGACTCTTTTATATCTTGAAGTTGACTAGGGATTCAAAAGTCACGGAATTGGGTTTTCAATATTACCTCAGTAAAATCTACCAAGCATAACAGAGCATCTCACTTGTGGATTTCAGTTTTTATTGTATGCTGATACCTAGGAAACTGTTCTCACCACCCTGTTATCTAGCTCCTCCCACTGCCCTGCTGCATTCCTCATTTGCGTCCTAACCACTGGGTTCTGTGCCTGTCTCCTCCATAGCCTGCAGTCCCATGAGGGACAGTGACTTCTATCCCTGTCTTTATGTCCCCAGAGCTTGAGTTAGAACCTGGCACGGCTTTCGTTCATACAACTCCACGGGCCACTGTGGCACCCAGGAGGCTGTTAACAAGAACCTGCTGAAGTAATCAATGAGTGAATGAAGTGAGGAGTTGGTAAATTAGTATGTATTTTAGGAGCTGGCCAGTTGCTGACAGAGTTGACATGTTTTCCTTAAAATAAATTTCAAAGTGGTGGTCTTCAGTAACTTAGATCTCTTTTTTTTCGTTTAAATCAAACAAACTCGTAACTTTATTTGCAATGAGAAATCAACTCATCTGCTTTTAGGCACAGAGAGAGAAAGGAGGTGTTTTCCTGGTGAGTGAGGCTCTCCGAGGACTTTTATTCTGAACATATAAAAGATTTTCTACCCCCTTCTTGCACTTGCATCCAGTGGTGCACTGGACTAGACTTCTATAGGCTTTCGGGAGCTGATTGCTAGATTTCCAGGAAGCTTGTGAGCCACTTGTTAAGCACCGTCATTATTAAACATTAAAATTAAATGTCACATTAAAAACATAAATAATAGCTTCCAGTTCCAAAATCGTGGCCTAGAGGCAAGCTGCTTCACTCCCTACCACAGAAAACCCAAAACAAATGTAACATGCCGAGCTTTTCACCAGCAACATCCCAGAGCTTTTCACCAGGTACAACCCAGAGGATGAGACAGTTCCCTAAGCCACAGAGAAATAGAAAAACTGAGCTGACAGCAGGAGAACTGGACTTACACACCCCTAATGCTCCTCTCTCTCTTTTTACCTGTCACCAAATGCATGGAAAATCTTCCCACAACTCACTATTTCTACACTGGAAAAAGTGAAATTGAGGTGATCAATCAGCCTCTCTACCTTCTTGGGTTCCCTGGCAGGAGACTTGTCCTTGCCTTAGCCCACGGGAAGCATCATGATTGCCTGAAGGGAGAAATAGCCCTGAGAACAGGCAGAGACAAAGGGGAGGCAGAACCACCATCTCTAGCCTGGACGCTATGCTCCGTTACTTGACCAAAGGAGATGCCAAATCAAAGTGGCTGTTCAGTAGTACTGCAGGAAGAACATTCTGCAGGTCCCCTGGGCACAAATCCCTCGCCAGCCTCCACACACTGCAGGGATAATCCCTTCAGGACCTCTCCCATTCAGGACAGGCAGTGCACAGACAGACCCGTTGCTAGAGCAAGGCGAACCTGGGCTGTAGGTGCCACCTAGAGCCGAAAAGGAGGCAGCAACCTAGTGACAGATTCACTAAGCAAATATAGTCAATAAAAAACAAAACTAACTGGACAGAGACAACTGGAATAAATAACTCATCCTTCAATGCAAAGACATAGATGTATACCAGCAAGAAACAACAGCAAATAGGAACTATGACCTCCCCAAAAGGGGACCCCAACAAGACCATGATTTGTAACCTCTCTGACAAGAATCCAAAAGAGCAATTTTAAGGAAATGTAGTTATATCCAAAATAACACAAAAAAGCAATTCAGAAATTTATCAGAGGAATTTAACAAAGAGATTGAAATAACAACAACAACGAAAATCAAACAGACATCCTGGAACTGAGAAATACATTTGCTGAACTGAAGAACTCTTTAGAGGCTCTCAGCAGCAGAGTGAACCAAGCAGAGGAAAGAATCCGTGGGTTAGAAGACTGGCTATTTGAAATTATAGTCAGATGAGAAAATTAAAAAAGAATAAAAAGGAATGAAGGTTGCCTACAAGATATGGAAAATTACCTCAAAGGACCTAATCTAAGAATTATTGGTGTTCAAGAAAGAGCTGAGCAAGAGCAAGGGGTGGAAAGCATATTCAAAGGAGGAATAACAGGAAACTTTCCAAAATTCAAGAAAGAGATAAATATACAGGTATAGGAAGGTCTGAGAACACCAAACAGAACCAATGCAATTAAGACTACCTCCAGACATACAGTAATTCATCTCAAAGGTCAAGAACAAAGAGAGGATCCTAAAAGCAGCAAGATAAATAAGGCAAATAACATTTAAAAGCTCCAATTTGGCTGGTCTGAAGGTAGTGAGAAATCTCAATTGATTGTTCACAGTTTGAGATCGAACTCCTTGTTCTGCTCTTTCCCTGCTTCTCATTACTGCACTTGACTAGTTTTAAAAATTAAAATTAAAAAAGCTCCAATTTGTCTGGCAGCAGACTTCCCAATGGAAACCATTCTGGCCAGAAGGAAGTAGAAGAACATCTTCAAAGTGCTCAAAGAAAAAAACTGCAAGAATATTGTATCCAACCAAATTTTCCTTTGAATATGAAGGAGAGATGAAGTCTTTTCCAGACAAACAAAAGCTGAGAGAATTCACTATTACCAGACTTATCTTGCAAAAACAAAAGTAATAAATATCACTTCCTAATTATTTCACTACATTTTATTATTATCTATATTCTTGAAGCCATTTACCCTTATTGCATCTGCACAGTAGAAATACTGCATAATGGTGTGCTGTCATGAATTTCTACCTAATTCTGGATTTAATGACATCAGGTTGGGAGCTTGAAATCAGCCAGGATGGGAGTATTTACACTACAGAAATCAGCAAACACTACAAATCAAGGCTTGATTTATTGTTTTGTTGATTGTCTAGACTTAAGGTAGATTAAGCCTAAAAGGGTGTTATGCCTATTACCATTACATTGTGAGTAGTATAAAATATTGAGGACATATTTCAATATTTGAAAATTATTCTTCAATTCAGCAAAGAAGTTGCTTGTGTCTTTGATGAATGAGTAAATTTTCTATACAGTTCTTCATTGTTTCACTTTTGTCTTATTAGTGGAAAAGAAAATATCAACCAACATTCATCAGATCTACATTCATTTGTTAATGATAGAATTATAAAAACTTATGGTGGTTTTTCCAAGAACTAGGAAATGATGCTCAAGTGATAAATTTATGGAATTTATAATAAAGAGCATTATATATCCTTTATATCAGTGATGTTTATAATAAACTTATATACATATAGGTATACATATTTCCCCCCCCACCAGGTAACCAACTGTTAAACATTTACTAGCATACCAGTGATCACATATGTTATGGTTTAATACTCTGTAGCCCTGGTAGTGCCACTGAGTTGTGTTGTACTGGTAGTTTTTGAGCGTTAAGATGCCTTGAAAACCTGCCTCAGGAGGCCAGGTGTGGTAGCTCACACCTGTAATCCTAGCACTTTGGGAGGCTAAGGTGGGAGAATGGCTTGAGCTTGGGAGTTCAAGACCAGCCTGAGCAACACAGGGACATTCTGTTTTTATAAACATTTTTTTTTAGAAAATTATCTGGATACAGTGACACATGCCTTTGGTCCCAGCCACTTGGGAGGCAGAAGTCAGATTACTACTTGGGTCTGGGAAGTTGAGGCTGCAGTAAAGCTATGATCACGCCACAGTACTCCAGCCTGGGCAACAGAACAAAACTCTGAAAAAAAAAGAAAGAAAGAAAGAGAGAGAGTGAAAGAAAGAAAGAAGAGAGAGAAAGGGAAGGGAAGGGAAGTAAACAGAAGGGAAGGGAAGAAAAAAAAAGAAAAAGAAAGGAAAGTAAAAGAAAGAAAAAGAGAAAAGAAAATCTGCCTCAGAAATGCAGACCTCAGGGAGAACCAGTTCAACACGGCTTGGGGAAGTGGTTGCACATCCTGGACCTACCTGAGTACTTCTTACGGGAGGAAGCATTTTAAACCTTAAAGATGAAAACCCCATAACCCCACTCTGTGTCAGGTACCTAATTACTTAGGTTTCAGGCCAGGATGAATATGGAGGAATCATTATAAATATTCCTTTGGGCAATGGGGACAGAAATTCAGCTTCAACATTGCAATCTCTGATTCTATAGGTCTACTGTGTAACCCTCTGCTTATACATTGATGTGTGGATTCAACTTTACCATTAATCAACATGGAAGCCAAAGCAAAGTCCGTGAAACTGGAATGCACCTTCCACACAGCACAAGAGGAATACCCCACAGCAAGTGAACACATCCCTTCTCTGGGAAGGCCTGCTGCTCATCTCCACATGCCTCCTAGGGAGGTGAATACCATGAGTTTCTAAAGCTCCTGTGCAGCCTGAAAACCACACTGTGGAGCTGTGTTTAAGGAAAGCTTCCCTGGGCCAGCACTTAATGAGCAGGTAAACATTTCTGAAGTATCTGAATTGGTGAGAAGATTTTATTCTTTATATTTTAAAAGTGATGTTCAGAATGGCACTTCAAGTCATCAAGTAGCCGGGGGTCCCCACAGTTTCTCAGGTAGGACACTATGGAGAGAAAGGAGGGAAAATATGCCTGTGGTGGCCAGATGAAGCAAAAGAACTTTTTTTTTTCAAACCAAAGTTCTAAAATGTTCCCAAAAAGTGAGAATCAGAGACATTGTAGGAAGTAAGTCCTTGAGAACACATTATCTATTTCTCTGACTCCTACTAGAGAAATAAACTTTTTTATTATTGAAATATAACATATAGAATAGTATCAGCTTGAGAAGTTGCCCCAAATGTATTTTCAAGGCTGAATACATCTTTTAGATTTCTACTCATGTACAAAGTTGATGTTGAGAAGCTGGCAGCACTGAAAAGTTAGAAAGTAGATATTCAGAGCCAAAAACCCAAATTGCTGTTGTGAAACCAATGCTTTCCTTGGTTAAGATGAACGATCTGCCTTTCTTCCTACCTGAGACTGTAAAGCACTTTCCCATCGGGCTGGACCCGCAACATGACGTTGTCTGTGGTGGTGTCATGGATGAAGGAGCGTTTGGAGTGCACGAAAAACATGTCAGGGACCCAGATCTTCTTCACCAGACGGCCATCAAATGTCATGCTGAGGTTGTTGGTGCTTGGAAAAGACAGCCTCTCGTCCTTCCAGTAGTGCCTCAGGTAGAGGGTCATCGTAAAGTCCTGGGGGGCAGAGGGGCACAGAAGGAACCCCAGACACACACAAACCTATTGAGGTGTGGATTCTGTAGTCCCTGCGGAGCCATCACTTGGCTGGGGAATGGAACTTGGCCAAATGAGGTCTTGCTGAGTCCCTGGAGTTTGCTGCAGTAGGAGGAAGAGAACGCTGCGGGGGAGGAACTCAGCTGGAAGCCTGGAGCAGACAGTGTGAGTGTGCCTGGCCCTGCCCCAAGCTCCTGGCATTCATTCTACACTCGAGAGGCTGCTACTGTCGCCACGTATAACTCAAGCCACAGGTGCCGGAAAGTTAATGCCTGTGGGCAGCACTCAACCAGAGAGAAGGTGGTGGATAAATACCCTAGCTCCTGCAGCCCTGAGTTGGATAACCCTGAAGTGTGCTCTTCACTGACTCCCAGAGTACTCCAATGGCACTGAGTTCTATGTTTCTATAACTGAGTTTTATTTATTTATTTATTTATTTATTCATTCAATTAGCAATAATCGCGTCTCAGATAAACCTCATTGGCTACGATACTGCTACTGCACAAAGCTCTATGACTGAGTTTCATACCGGTTCCACAGTAACTGGTATGATAACACTGTTCTCTTTGCTTCCTTCTCTTCCTCGCTCCCTTCCCCACTCTGTTCTGGTGTTTCCCAGGATCACTTCCCAAATAAACTACTTATACTTGTGAATGCTTCTCTCAGGTCTGCTTCTTGGGGGACCCAAACTAAGATAGGTCCCTAAAACGTCCTGTAAGTCAAGGAGTTGGAGGATGTTGCACTTTTTATCTGAACCCACCAAAAAGGGGCAGGGGGGAAAGGACACTCTTTGCTTCTTTTGTGTTTCCACAACCAGGTACAGAATCCACAGGAGTAAGATGTGTCTGACTACTTGGCAGCTGCAAACGTGGGCCCTGCTGCTTACATTTGAGAGCCTTTGTCCAGAAAATGCATCCCAGTGGCAAGAGCCTGGGCTCTGGAGTGGGAAAAGTCAAGCTTGTTATCTGGCTCTGTTTCATACCACTTGGGTGGCTGTGGGCAAATCTTGAGCTATCTGTAAAAAGACCGTGGGGATTCCCACCGCCCAGGGCAGTTGTGAGACTAATTGAATTCAGGTGCGTGGAACTCCTGGCCTAGGACAGGCTTTGTGAAACGCCCTGCCATGGCCCTGGCCAGAGAAGCACTTACCATGTCAACCTCTGAGATGCTGTCCAGACTCTCCACCTGCACATCCACACCAACAGGAATGGCAGGGCCTGGGGACAGAGCATGACAGGAGCATTCACTGTTTTTGCTTGAACTTTTAGTATGGAGAAAACAGGCAAAATGAGCATTTCCCCTGGAACCCCAATGTCATGTTAGACACACCAACCTGAAGTCAAACCAGAGATCAAAGCATGGAATCATAGGCTGGCTTTCTGAAATATTCCAACGAAAGTCTGGAAACATCCTTTCTTGGTTATATATGGTCCTCTGAAGGTATGATGAAGGCCTAGGTCAAAGGCTGGGTCTGATCTAAGAGTAACTGACTTCTTAGCACGAGGTCACCCACATTATTCTCTAGATTTGCCTTCTGGTTTTGCACCCTCTTTCATCCTGGAAGCCAGCGTCTGTCGTCTGGCCATGAGAAAGGCATTGTTTGGTGATAGGCACTCAGAACTGAAGTCATATTCAGTGCATTTGCCAAACCCATAGATCTGCATCTTTGCAACATGGTGGAGTAGCTTCAGGGAAAGCAGGATGCCTGTTTAAGGATGGCTTTAAAGCATTCGATTTTTTGTTATTTCTGGGCCATGCAGACTCAATACTGATAAAGAAGAAGGAAGTATAATAAAGGGAATTGATTCCTGCCCCCTTTCTTCCCTGCTGTCAGGATGAAGGGCAGGCATGGAGCACACTGAATCATTATGGAGTAAAAAGGTGGGTTTGGATTCAACAATGGTGGATTATGGACTGGATAGAGACTCTGTTCTACAGCCTATTTATTCCTTGGGCAAAAGCGACTGGAAGAAATAAAAGGTATGAGGATGATTTCTTTTTTTTAAATTTTTTTTGGAGACAGAGTCTCACTCTGTTGCCCAGGCAGGAGTGCAGTGGTGTAATCTCAGCTCACTGCAACCTCCGCCTCCTGGGTTCAAGCAGTTCTCATACCTCAGCCTCCTGAATAGCTGGGACTACAGGTGCACACCACCACAGCTGGCTAATTTTTGTATTTTTAGTGGAGACAGGGTTTCACCATGTTGCTCAGGCTGTTCTCAAACTCCTGAGCTCAGCCAATCCGCCTGCCTCAGCCTCCCAAAGCGTTAGGATTTCAGCATGAGACACCATGCCCACCCAAGGATGATTTCTAAAATATTTTTTTTCCAGGAAAATAAACCCATAAGGATGAAAACTTCTTGACCCTAAGAAGGCTGAAACCCAGCAGCTGCAGGCTAAGCTTCAAAGGGCTTTGCCATTCTTCTGGACCAAATCATTATTCTCTCAAGCTATTTTCATTTAATTAAAACGAGCGGACCACACTCTGCCCAAGGATATGCACCCTGAACTCTGTCTGCCAGCTCCCAGATGACAACAAATATAATCCAAGGTTGTTATTTCAGAGCATTTTTAGGAGGCCGATTGGGAGGCGACCGCCCTGTGTTCCCCTGCCCTTCCTGCAGCCAGCTGCTGGCCTCCCCCACTGTGAGCCATCCTTGTCAGGGGCAGTAGCCACCCAGCCACAGATACCTCCTGAGACTGTTCAGCAGAACCCAGGGCTGGGCAAGGCAGATGCTCAGAATATGCTGTGGGCTCCATGTCTTGTCCACCAAGCACAACTGAGGCAGACCAGGTCAGGGGAGAGCAAAGCTGTGCTGTCCCTTGGCTGAATTTCCTGCCCACAGACAGAGGAACAGAAGGAAGAGGACACCCCGCCAGTGTACATCCCATACCTCCGAAACCAGGCCTCATGCTGAAATCATGATCATCTATCCGCAGAAGCTGTTCCGACTTTGTCAGAGGCGATTTGGTGATGTCAGGGCTTCGTTTCAGAATTGGGCTGCCAAGGGGGAAGAAACCAGGTTGATCTATGTTTCAGCCAAGCCAAATAAAAAAGAACGTGCATTCTGACTTGATCTGGATAGGTGTGACGGGGTGTGCTATTTCTTCTTTTAAGCTATTGGACATCCCCTCTTCCTTTCTCCATCTTTCTGGATAAATGAACTGACCCAGAAGGTCCAAGACGTTGGCTTTGCCTATGACTGTGGAGCTTTAAAAATACTGATGCCCAGGCCCCACCTCAGAGATGCTCATTTGAATGGTCTAAGAATAAGATCTGGAAATTGGTGTTTTTAAAGCTTACTAGATGATTTGAATGCATAACCAAGACTGAAAATTGCTAGTTCCACTCTTATTACTAATAGCCCAAATTCCCTTAAAGTGCCTCCGCTTTTTGGGGGGGTTTTGAGCTGGAGAGGAGAGCCAGTGTATATGATCCGAGCCTGGCACCCTGACCTCTCTTGGCCCACTGTGGAGGGAGTGGGGCCTTACCCTCGAGGGCAATGCCAACTATCTTGTCTGCATGGAAGGCGGCTACTCCTGCTGCTGCTTCTGAACTGCCCCTGGGGTCATTTCTATTTATTTTCACTTTTTCTCAATTAGTAACATACTTTTAGCATTTGACAATTTTTAAAAAAAAGAAATGTAGTGAAGACTCAGCATCTCATTTCTGCTTCCACCCACCCTACCCCTACCTAGCCCTCATCCACAGGTGTTTTGCTTTTTTTTCTTTGAGACAGAGTCTCATTCTGTCACCCAGGCTGGAGTGCAGTGGTATGATCTCGACTCACTGCAACCTCCGCCTCCTAGGTTCAAGTGATTCTCCTGCCTCAGCCTCCCAAGTAGCTGAGATTACAGGCAGCCACCACCACGCCCAGCTAAGTTTTATATTTTTAGTAGAGATGTGGGGTTTGCCATGTTGCCCAAGTTAGTCTCAAACTCCTGGCCTCAAGTGATCCACCCCCCTCAGCCTCCCAAGGTGCTGGAATTACAGGTGTTAGCCACCACACCTGGCCAGGTGTTTCTCTTATTGGTTTCTTATCTATCTGACTAGAGTTTCTTGTATACAAGTATATACAGATACATATTCTTAGTCATCCCCTCTTTATTTTATATTTTATTTATTTATTTATTTGTAGATACAGGGTCTTGTTCTGTCACCCAAGCTGGAGTACAGTGACCTATCATGAGCCCACTTCAGCCTCAAACTCTAGGCCTTGAGTGATCCTGGGCTCAAGTGATCCTCCCATCTCAACCTTCCAAATAGCTGGAATTACAGGTGCATGCAACTGAGTCCAGTTAATTTCTAAATGTTCTGTAGAGATGAGGATCCCACTATGTTGCCCAGGCTGGTCTCAAACCCCTGGCCAGCAAGCAATCTTCCCACCTCGGCCTCCCAAAGTGCTGGGATTACAGGCGTGAGCCACCGCGTCCAACCTGGAAGTACTTCTCAAACTAGAAAGTAGTACACGAACGGGAGGAGCCGCTGCCATTTCCCAACCCACCAGGAAGTGTCCTTCTAAAGTAAGGAAACTACAGTGCTGACTGCAAAGGAGATAGCCCAGGGAAAGAATTTGAACCAGCAAGCTGCTTATAGGTATAGGGAAGAAGCCAGGCTCATCAAGAGGAAGAACAAGAGCCCCCATTGCCACTGACATCCTCTCTCACCAGCTTGATCCAGGAGCGCCCCCCCTACCCTGCTTTCTCCTTTCAGGCTCCCCTTGCACTGGTCCCCCCCACCCACTTCCTGATCCTTGGTGAGGGGTCGTGGAGGGGGCTCTGCTGAAAATCACTACGGTTGAGGTTCAGGAAACATCTGCAGAATGCTGTGCATGCGCTTCTGGCCATACCTGACTTGCTTGCGGGCATCTTCGTGTACTTCTCGTCTTTGTCTTTGAGGCCTACTGTGAACATAAAAAGTAAAGACGTTGCAGAGACAGTCTAGGTACTCAAATCAACCAAGCACCCCTCTCCCTCCAGATTTGCTTCAAATCTAACCGGAATAAAATGTGAAAGAAGTAGGAAAAACGGTGAACCTTCAATGCATTCATTTAACCTCTTGTGGAGCATTTCCCAAGTACTACAGTAGAAACTGGAGGATCATTACTTAGAAGGCTTAATTTGCAGAGGTCTGACCTAAAACAGCTCCCCACAGGTGGATGCCCTTCTTTTAGGAGGCCCTTAAGGATATGTACATTTTAACTTTGATCCACCATAAAACCGTCATTATGAGAGTCACACGTTGCCAGGTGAACTGCATCACTTGAGCAGCTTTGCTCTTTGGCTCATTATTTCAGTCAAATGGGCACTGACAGGAGATGAGAGAGGAGGAGGAGGAAGAAGAAAGAGGTCAGCGTATTTATTCTTCATTCTCTCCCTGCTTTGATGCCAGGGACTAGCAATGCCTGTGTTGCTCTGTGATTGCAGATAATCACAGCATCTTCAATAAGCTCCAATAATTATATCTCCCCTTCTAGTCAAGGGGTAGTCCTGGCTTCCTGCTGTTCCTCATCCTTGGAGGCAGCTGCACGCCTGACTGGATCCCTGAACTCTGTCCATCTCTCTCCGAATTGTCCTTTTATTCAATTATCATGAGTTAAGCCCTTTTGAAGGCAATGCTGTTTTCTGCCAGGACTCGATTGATGCACAGGGACACATCAGGACAGATGCACGGGGATTATGTCATCTGCAGCAAAATGGAGCAGAGGCAGGTGTGCGCTCTGCAGGCGTGGGCAGAGCTAAGACCGGAGAGTGGCATGTGTTTCTGGCGATGGGCCCTCACAGTTGATGGGCAGCAGGGACGGCATGAGGCTGGAGGACACCGAGGGCAGAGTTCTCTTTGCATTCAGTCCCTTGCACGGGGCTGGACCCCTGTGGACTCTCAATACCTATTAGCTGAATGAAGGAAGGAATCAGCCCCCCTAAGATAAGCTGATTAGATGGGCACCTGAAACGGGAGGCAGGAGGGAATGAAAGAGGAAGTTGGAATGGAAAAAAGCTTGGCCCAGCTCTTACTTTGACTTTGGGCCAGCCTGAAATGAAACCAGACATTGATGAAACGAGGTTTGTCAGATTCTGAGATGCCGCTGGCATTGCCTTCATGAAGCCTGGATTCTAGCCAAGAAAAGTCTGGTGAACCGCGTAAAGTTATAGTCTTTTTCAAGATTGTTTAATATTACTAAATAACTTTTTTTCTGTTTACATGCCCATGTAAAAAAATTTAGAAAATAGATAAATCATAAAGGAGAAGATAAATATAACTCAGAAGTAACCTCTGCCATTCTGCAGCTGTATATTCCCATAATTCTTGGAGAATTACATTTTGAAATTTTCTTTTAAATTATAATGTATCATGGAATATTTTTCACATCATTGGCGTCTTTTTACCAGCAGAGGGTATGATTATTAATCTTGAAATCAGTCATTACACAAATCACAGAAGAAACTAACACTGCTTGAGCCCTTCCGGTGTGCTCGTTACTATGCTAACTCCTGTTATGCGTGTTAACTCCGTTTATTCCTCAAAACAACTCTATGAGGTTGGCCCCATCATTATCCCCATTTTATATGTAGAAAACTGAGACACAAAGACTTTAAATAACTTGTAAAGGTGAAGGAGCCAGAAGTCAGAGCCAGGGGTTCTGGCTCCAGGGTTCGAAACAAGGCTGGCCGCAGCATCGTCTTGGAAGATTTGCCGCTCACTGCTGGGAATTTGGCTTAGATGTAGAAGGTCTGAGCTTATCGTCTCCTCATGTAGAAGCTCATATGGACATTGCACAAAGTTGGTGCACAATAAATATGTATTGAATGAGCCCCAGGAGGTTATGAAGAAAGGATAGGCATGTATCAAGTTAGGATGATATAGGATGACATTCAAGACAGCTTTTTGAACTGAACATAGGGTGTCCATTTGTTGAACACCCACTTTTATTTTGGATGAGATGACAAGTTCCAACCTATGAGACTTCTTCTTGATGTCTGCTTGTTCTAGTTCTTAGTCTGTGCGTGAATGTTTTCCCAAAAGAGGTATCAGAACTCTCTTGAAGGTGAGCTGGAGCAGGGATTGGGGTTTGTGAGGAGGGAGGTCTGCTGGAAGGCTCATTCAGCTAATGGCCAAGCATCTGATAAGTTATACTTCATCTTGCTGATTATTTCATCTGAGAAGATAGAGAATTTGATGTTTACAAGGAAGCAGAAACTGGCTAATGAAAATGATCTTGCTTTCTTGGCATTTGTAACAGCCAAGAAAAGCAGTCCTTGTATGTAGTGCCAAACACCCAGATGCTGTCCTTGGCACCCCTCTCCCCATCTCTCACATCCTCCTCCGAGGTGCAGCCAGCTCTAGTTCCACTGCTTACAGGTGTATCTGCTCACAGAGATACATTTTTCTGATGTACATAAGGACCACAAAAGGCCATCTGGGGCCCTGCCCACAGCAGTCAGGTAGCCAGTCCTGGCTGAGCTTCTCAACACCGCGCCCCCCGCCCTGCCCCTGCTCTCCTGCCCCTCCATCCCCACTCCCCCTGCCTGAGGTGTCATTACTTAGCACATGGGAGGCAGCAGGCTTTCCTGCCTCTGGTCTTGCCCTTCTCTAATCCAACCATCCTACCAACACCTTGGAATGAAAGTCACAATTATGTCACTTCCCTTCTTAAAACCTTTCATCCTCAAAGTAAAATCCATGGAAGTTGGGTATATAAGGCCCATAATAAGGCTCCCACTCACCCACTCTCAGCTCCCACTCTGCCCCCAACTTCCTGCCATTGTCAATTACATCTCTATGCTTTGCTCCCCGATGTCCCAACTATCTGGGCTGCCCTTTCCACCATTCTTCCTACCCTTTCTTACCCAGACAACTCCCAGATAAAATACCACCTCCTCCTGAAAGCACTCCTGGACTTTTCTCCTTCCCACTGAATTCAGTGCTTCTCTCCTTTACCTGCTTTTCTCAGAAGGTGCACACCGTGCTGCTGTGGTAATAGGCCTTCTGACTATCCCACTCACTTCACCATGGGATCAACAGATGAGAGACTCTACTTTTTTTTTAAAAACAAGATCTCTCTCTGTTCCCCAAGGCTGGAGCGCAGTGGTGCTATTATATAGCTCACTGCAGGCTAAACTTCCTGGGCTAAAGAAATTCTCCTGCTTCAGCCTCCCAAGTAGCTAGGACCACAGGTATGTGATACCATGCCCAGCTAATTAAAAAGAAATTGTGTAGTGAGGGAGTCTCATTGTGTTGTCAAAGCTGGTCTTTGAATCCTAGGTTCAAGGAATTCTTCCACCTCAAACCCACATGGTGCTGGGATGATAGTTGTGAGTCACCATGCCCAGCCTCTATGTCACCCATCTCTGTAAACCCTTAGCAGTGTGCAGAACTGACTTTACAAAGGCAGGTACAAAATATGGAAGGAGAAGTACAACCCAAGGGTGTATTCCACAGAATTGAAGGGACCCGTAAGAAATGAGTCAAGGGAGGCCAGCATCTAAATGAGAGTCAAGAGACACAGTAAAGACAAGCAGAATTCTTTTCAGTTGCATCCTAAGCTAGGAGAGTCAGTAGAAGGAAATATACTGCTTGGAGAAGATGAAGCAAGGTTTTATTTTTTTTAATTTTAATATTTTTGAGCGAGCGAGAGAGAGAGAGAGGGTCTCACTCTGTTGCCCAGGCTGTAATGCAGTGGCACAATTTTGGCTGGCTGCAGCCTTGACCTCCTGGGCTCAAGCTATCCTTCCACCTCAGCCTCCTGAGTGGCTGGGATTACAGGCATGTGCCACCATGCCAAGCTAATTTTTGTGTTTTTTTGTGGAGTCAGGGTTTTGCCTTGTTGCCCAGGCTGGTCTTGAACTTCTGAGTTCAAGTGATTTGCCTGCCTTGGCCTCCCAAAATGCTGGATTACAAGTGTGAGCCACCACACCTGGCAGAGATGAGGTAATGTTAATAAACAATTATGATAAGGCTGAGATTCTGCTAACAGAATCCAATTTTACTTTGCTATTCTCCATCAAAGAGAGTGTTCTTCAAATTAGGAAGAGGGAAAAGAATTAGTTGCTGCCAGAATAGTGGACGTGTAGCACGCAACCATCTAATGCTCAGTCCTGATTACACATTGAAATCACCCGAGGAGCTTAAAAATCCCGGGCCACAGAGCAGACCCATTAAATCAGAACCTCCAAGGGTGGGACCAGCCGTTAATAGTCTTCAAATCTCAGGTGATTACAATGTTCTGCCAAAGTTGTGGCTTCTCATTTTTAAAATGGAGCTCTTTTGCACAACTCTCTGAGGCCACGACCTGGCACAGGAGGAGGACAGCAGGCAGTTGGGAAGCCAGAACGCTTCCTTGAGCACGTTTTGCTGACCAGTGGGCGATGGCAAGTTGCTTCTCTCCAGGTCTGTTTCCTCGGCTGTGAAATAAGGCGCTAGGCAATGAGATGGCTTCGAAACCTTTCAAGTCCTCTCCAGAAGGCGGTGGGCTCCCTGAGACGTGAGAAGTACTTCACAACTCTAGTCCTGTCGGCTGAAGGTGACGCCAGAAAGGTCAGTCCCCTGACAGAGGTGCACCAATAGGGGTGTGGGTTCCACACAGACCCACTAGCACCGGGGTGTGCGCGTGTGTTTAACTTTCGTTAACTCAATGAGCATACACCCATCATGTTATGTATATTGCATTTCTTGAATCGTTCTAGGGGCTGTGCATTCTTCCACACAATGAGTTGAGCATTTTGTATTTTTCCTTGGTTGTAAATATTAAATAGTTCATTTCCTTTTATTCCTTCCTAAGTGGATTTCTAGTAACTAATAATCTGCTTTTCAAATCATGTTCTCTAAAATGTGTGATGGTTAATTTTATGGGTCAACATGGCTAGACCACGGTACTGGTTCTGGTCAAACCTCAATCTAAATATTGCTGCGACGATATTTTTAAAAGATGTGATGAACACTTAGATCAGCAGACTTTAAACAAAGCAGATGACCCTCCATCATGTGAGGAACCCCTATCCAGTCAGTTATAGGCCTTCAGAGAAAAGACTAAAGTTTCTTGAAGAAGAAGGAATTCTGAAGAAGGAGGAATTTGCTTCCAGACTGCCTTCCTACTCAAGATGGCAACACTGTGCCAGCTTCTGCCAGAATTTCCAGTCTGCTGGCCTGACCTGCAGATCTCAGAGCTGGCAGCCCCCACAGACGTGTGATCCAGACAGAGAAAGGCATAAGGATGCGTATGTGGACAGCCTATTAGTTCTGGTCCTCTGGAGATCCCTGATTGGAGTACGAACACTCCTTGACCTCTGAGGCCTGCACATCTGAGGGAGATCTGAGCTGTTGCCTGCAGCCAAAGGGCTGTGAGGGCTGTCTGGGGTATGGGGGACCAGCCTAGCTTTGACCTATCAGCTTCTGTAGGGTCTCAGGGTATTTGATCAAGTTGTCTTCTTGCCACTATTACTGATTTCTGTTCCCACCAACTTGGTGGGCCTCTAACACACAGACAGCCCTGGCCTGCTACTGCCTTGCCACAGAGTAAAAAGAACACATCAAGAATATGTTTGTCTACCTGCTTCTTAGAGAAAATCTCAGCCTATCATCCAAGTTGTGGGCTTAAAAAAAAAAAAACTCAGCCTAGATCATCCCTTTTTTCCCCTTGTGCATATGTCTGAATTCCTGTACCTAGGAATACCATCTGCCTTCCCACTTGAAGACACTGGGTTACTTTCTTTTTTTTTTAATTTAAAGCTCTAAATTTTGTTACCTATTCTCTTTATTAGAATTCTCATTTTTTTTGAAAGAAAGAAAAAGAGAGAAAAGAAGAAAGAAAGAGTGAAAGAAAGAAGAAAAAGAATGTAAGAAAGAAAAAGAGGAAGAGAAAGAGGGAGAGAGAACGGGATTCTTGTTCTATTGCCCAGGCTAGAATGCAGTCTAAAAATGGGTATTAAAAACCTCTTTTATGCCAATAATTGTGCTTAACAATGGAGACCGGAAGGAATAAGGGATGAAAATAACAAACAAGCAGCCAACCAATACTTTATTTAAATCTGTGAAATGCTATGCAATTGCTGAGGGGTGATTTACTTCCAATTATGTGGTCACTTTTAAAATAGGTATAATGTGATACTGAGAAAAATGTATGTTTTGTGGATTTGGGGTGGAGAGTTCTGTAAATAT
>CAUYLG010046633.1:0-32924 GCA_963573385.1 Cacajao melanocephalus | reverse complement strand
GGGACCACCAGGTTGCCTAAAGAGGGTGAACTGGCCCAAGTTGGAAACGGAGCAGGTCAAAACTCCCGTGCTGATCAGTAGTGGGATCGTGCCTGTGAATAGCCACTGCACTCCAGCCTGGGCAACATAGCGAGACCCCGTCTCTAAAAAAGATAATAAAAAATAAAATTTGAAAAAAACAAAAAAAACGAAAGAAGTAAGGAGATTCTCATTTTTTTTTTTTTTTGAGATGGAATCTCACTGTGTTGCCCAGGTTGGAGTGCAGTGGAGCAATCACGGCTCACTGCAACCTCCGCCTCCCAGGTTCACGCATTTCTCCTGCCTCAGCCTCCTAAGTAGCTGGGATTACAGGCATGCACCACCACGCCCGGCTAATTTTTGTATTTTTAGTAGAGATGGGGTTTCACGAGAGTCAGGCTGATCTCGAACTGCTGACCTCACAATCCGCCCATCTCAGCCTCCCAAAGAGCTGAGATTACAGGCTTAGTGAGCCACTGCACCCAGCCTTAGAGATTCTAATTTTTAACTGTGAACTTGTTTATTTTTAAAACATTGGTTAGGCCAAACAGCTCACATCAGAAGGTTGGATGCCGTCAGTGGTTCACATCCTCTGTTCAAGAACCCGCACCTGCATGGGGCAGAGGGCCTCCCTAAGTGTGTGCTTGTCTGGGTGGCTTTTCCAGAACCTAAACACCTTCCCAAAGATGCATGGAGGCCTTCATCTCCCACAAACATAAAAGCCCTCCCAGGGTTGAAATGACAACGTTCTCAGGATCCAGGGCCCTCTCCAAGTTTCCCAGGCTTTCGTTTCTCTCTTGGTCTGAGCTAAAAGCGATGTGAGTGGTCTCTTCTCGGCAGTCTTTGGGAGACGTAAGCTTGTCCCAGGCTCCTGGTCTCAAAATAAAAGGTGAACAGAGCGGGGACAGTGCAAGGCACCCCTGCATCCTCACCCACTCCATGCCTCTCAGAGCTATACGTCAAAGATATACAGGTCTTCTAAGCAACTTTGAGCGGGGACCCGCAGCGGCAGCCCTGGAGCAATGTGCCTGTTTCTCCTTCTGGAATCGTCTGTCCCTGTCCTCCTAGCAATGGTCAGTCAGCAGCATGTGTGCAGTCCCCACACTGGTCCTCTCAGATGCCTCTGTCTCTACAGGATTCCTCCCAGCCTCCCCTTTCTCCCATAATGGGGAGAGGTCTGAAGGCCAGCGAGTTCAGGAAATATCATGCCTCTCACTTTTGTCTGTTAACCTTGACTTGGGGCTGGGGGAAACTGAATTTACATCAGCCAAAGTAGAGCAGCTTCCAAATCATCCCCTGTGACTTTTGTTTGTTTGTTTGTTTGTTTGTTTGTTTGTTTTTTGAGACAAGTCTAGCTCTTGTCTCCTAGGCTGGAGTACAATGATGTGATCTTGGCTCACTGCAACCTCTGCCTCCTGGGTTCAAGCTAGTCTCCTACCTCACCCTCCCGAGTAACTGGGATTACAGGTGCCCACCACCATGTCCAGTGGCATTTTTTAGTATTTCTAGTAAAGACAGGGTTTTGCCGTGTTGGCCAGACTGTTCTCGAACTCCTGACCTCAAGTGATCCACCTACCTTGCCCTCCAAAAGTGTTGGGATTACAGGTGTGAACCACCTCACCCAGCCCATCACCAGTGACTTCTAATTTGACATCAGGCAGATCATTTAAATGTTTTTGATGATTCAGTCTCTTATCTGTAACGTAGGTGTAATAATAGCATATTCAGAGTCATGTGCCACCTAATTCATTAGCATTTCCTAATCCCAGTGAGCTTCTGGGGGAGAGGGAGAGCAACACTACACTATAGGGTCACATATCTCAATTTACTGGTAGCAGCAAAATGGGGAAAATGATACTGAGGAATGTGATTTAGAATACTTCACAATGATGCATTAATATTTCACTCGACAGTCAGAGCTTCCCAATGCAATTTATCTTTCCATGTGGGTTTCTGCAAATAGAGCTGGCAGACTTTTTTCTCCCCAATCCGACCCCAATTCCAATTCCAGTTCCAATTGTTGAATTTCTTGCATGTGGTCTAATCCTATAGCCACACATGAACATGGGAACAAACTGGTTTTTAATAACATGGAAGAGGCAGGAGAAAGAGAACCTTCCCCGAGTAATGAGACGTAGACAGCCTAATATTCTGGAAGAAGAAAAAACCTTTCTAGAGACTTTATTCCCCCAGAATCATCCTCATTAATATTAGAAGACATTTGCTGCCACTTTAAAAGAAGAAGCTTTGTAACATTCCTGTAACTAGCACAGAACAAATTAATTTATTTCAGGTGAATTCGTAGCAGTACCGGGCAAAGCTCTTGCTCACATCTCTCCCTCCAGCAGGTACACGGGGACCCATGCAACCTTCTGTGGGAACTTTGGACATGGCAGGTCCTTAGGAAGAGCTCGTTACCAAGGCGAGAAGAGCAAACTGTTCTTTCTCTTGCAGGAACCCACTGGAGTGAAAGACACAGGCGTTAAGCACGAGAGGAGGATCTGGGTATGTCTCTAATCTGTTGTTACTCTCCAGATATTCTTGACCCTGCACTTACACGGGTGGGTGTATTAGAAGGGATGGGCATGGGGTTAGGAGTGGGGTCCATCCACGCATGCTTCCAGCCCTGGAGACCAGCAGCATGACCTGCACTCCAGCCTCCACTTTGCCTTTGGGAAACCTACTCATTTTTTTTTAATTTTTTTAAAATTTTTTATTTTTTTGAGATGGAATCTCACTCTGCTCTGTCGCCCAGGCTGGAGTGCAGTGGCGCGATCTCGGCTCACTGTAACTTCTGCCTCCTGGGTTCAATCTATCCTCCTGCCTCACTCCCAAGTAGCTGTGATTACAAGTGTGCACCACCATGCCCAGCTAATTTTTGTATTTTTAGTAGAGACGGGGTTTCACCATGTTGACCAGGCTGGTCTTGAACTCCTGATCTCGAGTGATCTGCCAGTCTTAGCCTCCCAAAGTGCCAGGATTACAGGCATGATCCACCGTGCCTGGCCAGAAACCTGCTCATGAGACCAAAGAGCACCCACTAACCAGAGCCGTCTGGGGATCTATCTGAAAACATAGCAACACCAAGGCCCATATTCAGCTCACTGGCCAACCTGGTTCTGACCTTCTCACTGACTGCTGCCTCTGCCTTCCAGGTTGTTCAGTACTCAGAATCTTACCCTGCCCATAGGCGTGGAAGGAGATAGGGGGTCCCACTCATCTATGTGTGTGAGCTGACTTCATCTTCACAACGGTCTTGCTGTACAGAGGCTGTCACTCTGCCTAATTTAAAAGTTGAAATAAACTTCCTATAACATAAAATTAATCATTTTAAAGTGCACAATTCAATAGCTCATTATCCCCATTTCACAGGTGAGGAAACAGTGACTCCAATGAAGGCATTTGAGATCATCTAGCCAGTCACCCAGAGAGGCAGGAGTCTCCCCTACAGGGCAAGGGACCAAGGGGCCTGGCCTGGCTCACTCATGTTTGTATTTTCAGAGCTGGGGCAGAGTCAGTGCTCAGTAAATACTGAATGAATAAATGCTAGCGTAAATGGCAAAGGAATGTCCATGCACCCACCCTATTGCATTTCACAGTGGTCCCTCTTTGGGGATAAGATTTCTTGGATTTTACCTCCTCCTCCAGCTCCTGATAAGTGACTCCCAGGCTCAAAGCAAAGCAGGCTGTAAGGGGAGCCGAGCTCACAGGGGCTAGCCCCTTGTTTAGACAGACATGCGGCCAGGCGTGGTGGCTCATGCCTGTAATTCCAGCACTTTGGGAGGCCGAGGCAGGCCGATCACCTGAGGTCAGGAGTTCGAGACCAGCCTAACAAACATGAAGAAACCCCGTCTCTAATAAAAATACAAAACTAGCAAGGCGTAGTGGCACATGCCTGTAATCTCAGCTACTCAGGAGGCTGAGGCAGGAGAATTGCTTGAACCTGGGAGGTGGAGGTTGCAGTGAGCCGACAGTGCACCATTGCATTCCAGCCTGGGCAACAAGAACAAAACTCTGTCTCAAACAAAAACAAGAAGACAAACATGCCCCCTTCCCTGCCATGGCCTCCAGCCAAGCTCCATCCACCCCTGAGGCTGTAGCACCATCCAGTGGCCCTGCTGGGGCGGATATGCCATCAGCTCTGTCCTCACTAGCTGTGTGAACTTGGCCAAGTCGCTTATCTTCTCTGGGTCTCAGTTCTTCATTTATAAAATGGAAAAAATAATAATAAGGCTCTCATACAGATAAGATGGGACTGACTTTTTGCAGAGTTTAGAGTGGTAGTTCTGTTCTTACACAGTGCAACTACAGAAAACGTCTTTCATGATGTATACATGGAGGTGCATTGTACTAGTCTCTCTATGTCTCGGTATTTGGACATTTTTATTGTGTTTTTTAAAATAAAGGGACTCTGGCTGGGTGTGGTGGCTAATGCCTGTCATCCCAGCACTTTGGGAGGCCAATGCGGGTGGATCACGTGAGGCCAGGAGTTCGAGACCAGGAGTTTGAGACCAGCCTGGCCAATGTGGTGAAGCCTCATCTCTACTAAAAATACAAAAATTAGCCGGATGTGGGTGGCCCATGCTTGTAATCCAGCTACTTGAGAGGCTGAGGCAGGAGGATCGCTTGAACCCAGGAGGCGGAGGTTGCAGTGAGCTGAGACAGTGCCGCTGTACACCAACCTAGGGAACAGAGACAGACTCCTTCTCAAATAAATAAATAGTCCGGGCATGGTGGCTTATACCTGTAATCCCAGCACTTTGGGAGACCAAGGTGGGCGAATCACCTGAGGTAAAGAGTTTGAGACCAGACTGGCCAACATGGTGAAACCCCATCTTCACTTAAGATGCAAAAAAATTAGCCAGGCGTGGTGGTGCACATCTGGAATCCCAGCTACTTGGGAGGCTGATCTTGAACCCAAGAGACAGAAGTTACAGTAAGCCGACATCGCGCCATTGCACCCCAGCCTGGGCAACAGAGTGAGACTCTGTCTCAAAAAATAATACATAAATAAATAAATAAAGGACTCTTCAGGCAACTCAATGAGGCATTTCCTGAAGGAAGACAGATGCCCTGTTAGGGGGTCAGGGCAGGTCTGGAAGGGTCAGAGAGGATAGCACAGAGAGCAGAGGAGAATAGACAATATTTCCTCCCTGGCCGGGCACAGTGGCTCATGCCTGTAATACCAGCACTTTGGGAGGCCGAGGCGGGCAGATCATGAGGTCAGGAGATTGAGACCATCCTGGCTAACATGGTGAAACCCCATCTCTACTAAAAATACAAAAATTAGCTGGATATGGTGGCGTGCACTTGTAGTCCCAGCTACTAAGGAGGCTGAGGCAGGAGAATTGCTTGAACCTGGGAGTTGGAGGTTGCAGTGAGCCGAGATCGAGCCACTGCACTCCAGCCTGGGTAACAGAGCGAGACTCTGTCTCAAAAAAAAAAATACAAAACAAAACAAAAAAAAAAACAATAAAAAGCAGAAGCAGAGGTGGAAGGCCAGGGAGGCAGTCTCCACAGGGGTTCTATCCACTGCACTACTCTGATGGAAAGACATTAGATGACTCAGTGTAGAACCCAGCACTGAACATGGTTAGCCTGTGAGAGAGGACAGGACACAGAGTATGGTTTCTTCTAGTCTTATCTTCCCAGCAGTCATTGTCTTAGATCCCTCACCCTTGGGGTGCACTTGCAGGCTCACATCACACCCCACTTACTACTACTATGTTCTTACGTCTCTTAAGGTTCCAGATCATGATGAAAATGAACATTGGCATATCTTGCCCTCTTTGTCCAAGAACCAGCCCATTCCTCACCCTCCCTTTCTTTCTTTTTGAGACAGAGTCTCACTGTCTCCAGGCTGGAGTGTGGTGGTGTGATCTCGGCTCACTGCAACCTCTGCCTCCTGGGTTCAAGTGATTCTCCTGCCTCAGCCTCCTGAGTAGCTGGGACTACAGGTGCACACCACCACACCCAGCTAATTTTTGTGTTTTTAGTAGAGACGAGGTTGCACCATATTGGCCAGGATGGTCTCCATTTCTCGACCTTGTGATCCGCCCACCTTGGCCTCCCAAAGTGCTGGTGTTACAGGTGTGTGCCACTGCACCCAACCAGGGTCTTTGTTCTTGGAGGTATAGCAGGGAGGCTGTTTGAGACCTAAACATCTCTCCCTCATCCACCTCTTCAAACATCTCCCCCACTGGCCTGTCCCACAATCTTAAATTTCATCGCTCACCTTCATTTGGGTGTTATCTCTGAAAGCTCCTGTTAACAAGTAGAAGGGCTAGCACACTTTAGGGTGGATAGTGCCCCTGCCACAATACCCTGGATTGCTTCCAGATGTGGATATGTGCTGGATTTATGGGACTACGTGGCATCCTTCCCGCCTCCTTTCCAGGGGGTTTTCCCTACTTTAGGAATCTCAGAGAATGGGATACACATAGAACTATTCTGGAGCACAGCTCACAAGTCCAATGGCATCAACTTTTAAATTCTCAGGAATCCTTTGAGCAGGTTATTAAATGGTTGGCAAATAAAAATCAGTGACGGTGAGAATGTCTTCACCATGGAAGTCAGCAAATGGTACAAATCAGGGCTTTTCCCACTCGTGAGCAAGCTGTTAAACGTTTCCCAGCACAACCACTAGGCATGACACCTGGGTTTAGCCACCTGATCCTCCTTCTGAGGCGTTGACTCTCAGGCCAGTGACCCAAGACACAGGAACAAGACAGAATCCATGTACTGCAGGAGCATCTGGCCATGGCGGGCTGGGGGGAATCCGGAGGGGGAGGTGGCAGCGCCTAAGGGTGTCAGAGTCAGCTGCCCCTCCCTGGCATGACTTTGGCCAGGTCTTCCTCTTGCCTGCCTTCCTTCATTTCCTGCCCAATTTCCAAGCCTTCTTCTCCTGCCTTCCCATCCATTTCAAGAGCTTCCCTTTTCTGCTGTGTTAACCATAGTCACCTATATGAAGCTAAGTCTGCTTCATATAGGTGACTAATCATTTGACAGACAGAGGCGCCTGAGAAAAGCAAAGAAGCTCTCATTTTGATTCCTCAAGAAGGACGGCTGCTTGGGGCAGAGCAGCCTTGGCTTAGTTACTTAGCAAACATTTATGGAGCACCAACTGTGTGCAGGCACTGCCCTAGAGCCAGGATAGGAAAGGGACAGGTACATCTCTGTCCCCAAGGAACTTACCACCTAGCTAATGGAAGCAGCTCTCAAACAACTAATAATGCAATGAATTTTTCTGTGGACTGCTCCATCATCGTTGGGTTATACCACATTACTGATACATACTTGAGTCCTGCAGTGGGTAAAGTACCATGTAATGTACAAAGGGGCATACCGAAAAAGATGAAACAATCTGTCGCTCCCCTCTGAGTTCACAGTGTAGCCGACAACACAGGTACATGCTCGTGCCGCTGAATAACCTTCCAGCACAAGTTTCCACTTGTCAGGAGCACGGGGAGCTGTAGCTTCCAACTTTGGGGATCAGGAAAGGCTTATGTGAAGAACGTGAGATTTGAGCACAGCCTGGACTGTGATTAACAACAAGAAAAATAAAAGTTCAACAATTCAGAAAACACACCTGTAAAATTAGCCACCTGAAATTCTACTGCCCAAAGGTGACCGTGGTTAGCATAGCCGTAGGCTGCCTTCTGCGCAGCTGCGGGATCCCGTGGGCACACGCCTGTATAACCAGCTGTTTTCACTCAACCATAGAGCACGGACACTTTTCCATGCCAATTATTCCCAATCTACATCGCCATTTAAGCGGCCGGAGAATATTCCATTATACGGATATACTCTAAATTAATGAAATCCCCATCGATAAACATTTAGTGTTGCGGTCAAGGGCTCAGACTCTGGAGCCTCAAAGCGTGGCATCAGTCCTGGCTCTGCCACTCCCGGCTGAGTGATGGTCAGAGAAACCTAGCCTCTCTGAGTAGGCTCCTGCTCTATTAAGTGGAGGTGCAGTTGTCCCTTGGTATTCATGGGAATTGGTTCCAGGAGTCCCATACCAAAATCCACAGATGCTCAAGTCCCTTATCTAAAATGGTGTGATATTTGTATATAACCTGCACACATCCTACTGTATACTTTAAATCTTCTCTGGATTCATTATATCTTTTTTTTTTTTTTTGAGATGAAATCTCACTCTGTCACCCAGGCTGGAGTGCAGTGGCGCAATCTCGGCTCACTGCAACCTCTGCCTCCCAGGTTCAAGCAATTCTCCTGCCTCAACCTCCCGAGTAGCTGGGACTACAGACGCATGCCACCATGACAGGCTAATTTTTGTATTTTTAGTAGAAGTGGGGTTTCACCATATTGGCCAGGCTGGTCTCAAGCTCCTGACCTTGTGATCTGCTGGCCTTGGCCTCCCAAAGTGCTGGGATTACAGGTGTGAGCCACCATGCCTGGCCCTCTGGATTACTTATCATACCCTATACAATGCCAACAGGTCATTTCATTCTTGTGGATTCAATGTAGTAGTACTTGGGGCATGGTAAATTCAGGTTTTGCATTTTGGAACTTTGCAGAATTAAAAATATATATATTTTTTCCATGCACAGTTGCTTGAATTCACAGATATGCAGAGCTGACTGTATTCACAATACCATCCCTGGCCACGCGCGGTGGCTCACGCCTGTAGTCCCAGCACTTTGGGAGACTGAGGAAGGTGGATCACGAGGTCAGGAGTTCGAGACCACCCTGGCTAAAATGGTGAAACCCCGTCTCTCCTAAAAATATAAAAACTTAGCTGGGCATGGTGGTTCACACCTGTAGTCCCAGCTACTCTGGAGGCTGAGGCAGGAGAATCGCTTGAACCCGGGAGGCAGAGGTTGCAGTGAGCTAAGATCACGCCACTGCATACCAGCCTGGGTGACAAGTGAGACTGTCTCTCTCTCTCTCTCTCTCTCTCTCTCTCTCTCTCACACACACACACACACACACACACACACACTACAGTCCCTGTGGCATAGAGATGTTGTGAGTAGCTATTTGTAAAATATTTAGAACAGTTTCTAGCACTTAGTAAATGCTCAGTTAAGGCCAACTACCGTTACTGTTAAGCAGGACTGTGGCCACCCTCTGTGTTTAGAAGGTCTATCTTTGTGCACCCTTCTCAGCACCTACTGAGGATAAACACGGGAAGTGGAATGAAATCATCAAACAGTGCACTTATTTTAAATCCTGATAAATATCCAATTGCCCTCCAGAAATGCAGCGGCTGCTGGTGGGCAGAGGGACAGCCCCTGCCTCCTAACTGGAGCCCTGGGGACCCTCACCCACCATCCACACCGCCAGCGAGCTTTTCTGACTCGCCCAGCCTTCCGGGTGGCGTTTTGGAATATAAAGCAGGAGGAAAATTAGCAGCAAGTCAGATCCTCTCACTTTGATTTCTAGAAGGAAAGCTAGAGTTGAGGCCATGTTGGAAAATATAGGTCAGATCTCGGTTTCTGTGGTTACCAAACACTGTCAACCACCAGTGACTCCCTCCCTCGGGGCGATGCCAGGGTTCTGAGGCCAGGCGGTCGGGCCTGGCCCTCGCCGGGGTCCCGGGTCTGCTGCCCCGCGGGCCTGGAGGGTCTGCACCGGGGCGAGGGCCCGCAGGCACGCTGCCCCGCACTTCTATTCGGGGGGAAGAAGCCAGAGGGCTTGGCGGGGCTGCAGGCGGGGTCCAGGTTCGCGCCGATCCCGCCCGGCTCCGCGCGCCGGCGGCTGCAGGGTGGGCACGGGCCGGGCCCGCGGGAGGAGGGGGAAGCCGGGGCGCCGCGGGAACAATGTGGTCGGTTGTTTTGCCGACTGTCAGCCTCGTTCCCGGATCCTCCTTTCCACGCCCCTTGGCCTAACCGCCGCGGGCCCGGCGCGCCGAGGGAAGAGCCCCCTTATTTGGTCTTGGAAAGAAAGGGGAAAGGTTATCCTCGGATGCCTGCGGCGTTGGGTCATCGGCCCGCAGCGGCCGGCCCGCACGCGGGAGCAGCTCCGACTCCCGCCGGCAGGGGGCGGTGCCGGGCAGCGCCGCGGAGCAGCCGCTGGTAAACAGGCCCGCAGGTTGCGCAGCCAGCGCCGATCCGCTCCTGCGAGTGGGGAGGAGGCGGGGGCGGGGGAGAGGGCGGTGTCTGAGGCAGGGAAGGAGAGGGAAAAGAAGAAAACAAAACCTTTTTATGGCTAGTCAGGCTTCCAAAATTGGAAAACCGTTTCAGTTTGAGGGTGTGACTTTGCCATGTCGATTTCATGTGAAGCATTTGGGAGCGCACGTGGTGGGGGAAGGTGTGGGGGTGCGGGGTGCGGGAATCTGTGTTAAGATGAGCGGTGCCATTGGGGTGCAAGTTACCAAGATAATTCAAAAGGTACAATTTGGGGATCAATGTCGTCTCGGGTATTTTCCTCCCCTCTTCCCTCTTCCTCACTCTTCCCTTCACCTCTGCTTTTCCAGCCTCTCAGGTGAACCTGGTGATGTGCAGCCAGCCACCTGCCTTCTCGTGGCCTGAAGGGGATGGAAGCCGATGTTTCTAAGACTCTTACCCTGCGGAGCTCAGAAAGGCGAAGGTCACTCAGACAGCAAGTGACCAAGCTGGGATTCGAGCCCTGATCCTTCACGCTTCAGAGCCAAAGCTTGTCCATGGTGAAGAGCACATTACCTCGCCAATGACTTCTCCAAATAAAGCTCGTGTAATATGTGTCATTCTTCGAAGACCTTTAAAAAAGAACCAAAACAGTAACTGGTTTGACTTTTTCAGCAGAGCAAAGGAAAAGGGCATCAGCACGTGGAGGCGAGTCTAGTGGGTGAACCTGCTCCCCAGAGGTGGGATAGAGGAGGCGGGGTGGGGGGGCGGATTCTTTTCTCTCCAACTGCCCCAGGGGCCCTTGCCCATCTCCAGAGTGGCTCTGGGGTAGCATCCTGCCACAGTACTTGTTTCCCCACAGAGCCTTCCAAAGAGGGGCCTGACGGGCGGGGAAGCTGTTGCTAACTTCTATTTTCTATTTTAGGCGAGTTGCAGGCAGCCCTGTGTTTGCCTGCAGGTCCCACACGGTCCTCCGCCCCTTCTCATTGTTCAAGCTGCCTCCGGAGGGGGTTACCAATAACTTTCGCTCGTAAGACCTGCCTCGGGTTTCTTCATCTGGAAAGAAATTAATTTTCCAAGTCACACAATTACAGACAACTTTTAAAAGAGTCACTGTGACAGTTTCATGGTTACCTTAGATTAGTTGGTGCCAGTTTATTCTTTTTTTTAAAAAAAAGAAAATTTGCGTGAACAAAATTAAATCCAAGAAATACGGCTTTTCTCTAGCTCTTTTTGTGAAATAGTTTTTTTTTTTTTTAAAAAGAAGAAAATAAGCTGCTTCTACCAATTTTGGGGGCTTTCCAGGTTTCCAGACATTTACTTAGCTTGATACATAGCATATTTCTGTGGGAAAAGTACACCAACACTATCTGGTAGGTCATTACTAGGTCATTACTTTCTAGCGTTTTTGTGCTGGTTACGGTCAGCTCCGCAGTATGAACAAGTTGATCAGCTCCAGGAAGGCCTCCCATTTCCTTTTCCACTGCTCTTGTGTCTTGCTCATGACTGCACCTTTTGTAACTGTCCCTTGCTTGGCACTTCCTAGCTGACAGGCTGGGACGTAGGCTCACTGTCCTTGGCAATGACTCTGCTAACCCCAGATGCCAGCTTCCATGAGAACCAGCAGTCACTTCCTGTTGGGGGCAACCCCATCTGGGTTTTCCCTGACATCCCAGAGCCCAGATCCCCATCCCAGGAGCCAGTAAGAGTCCTTAGCATGGTCAGGAATGTGGCTGGGTGTGCCCTGGTGTTGTAAGTAAAATTTCGATGCTGCAAAAGAAATAGCACTCGAAGATAAGTCCTCTCAGCAACGCAGTTCACTTCTATAGAAGGGTGCAGGGCACACGAACAGAGTAATGATGGACAAGGCGGGAAAGAATACTTATGCCTGACGGCGTCATCCCTACTGCTGTGTCAGTCTCCTATTGGCTAGGGTTAGACAGCACAAGCTAGACTAATCCTGATTGGCTATTTTAAAAAGAGCAGGGGTCTGAGCTGGAGTGGCAGGGTGGGAAGGACTGTAACGAGCATGTCAGATCAGGTAGCCAGCGGTGATCAGGTGACCAAGATGAGTCAGGATGGAGGAGGAGGGAGAAGGGGAGCAGATGTGAACTACTGATTAGAACTGGTGGAGAAGTTTGTTTACTGGAATGAAAAGGAAGTTAAACTTTGAAAATAGAGAATTAAAGAATAAGAGACTGAATACTGATTCTTTGAAGACAAACTTGGGATTCGCTATAACACCTGACATCCCAGAGCCGACGTCCCCATCCCAGGAGCCAGTAAGGGTCCTTAGCAGGGTCAGGAACATGCTGCTGGCTTGTCCCTTCCAGATGCTGTGGCAGGCCGGAGCCTGGTGGTCCCTAACGCCTGCCTTGGCTCTGCACTTGTTCGTGAGGTTCTCCTCACCACGAAACTACCCCCAAATGTAGATAGGGTTCCATTCCATTCCCTGGATTCTGCTCTCTATGCCTTGAGGCAGATGGAGCCCAAGGAATGTCACACTGTCCCACCATCATCTCAGTGACAGCCCTGTTTGGAGGGGCAGTGGTACCTAGCAATGGAGCAAGGACATAGGGAACAGAGCTGCATAGCCTTTGTCACACTCCTTGAACTCTTTGTACTCCCACCGTTGTGAGGATTTAGTGATATCTTCATATGTGAAGGACTTAACGCAGTACCTTCCCCCTGGGGAGCACAGGAGGGCATACCTCCCAGGGTAGTTCAGAGGACTGCATGAAATAATGCCTGTAAAAACCATTAGTCCAGGGCCCAGCACTTAGAGAGGGCTCAGTCATGTGGCCAGTAGCATAATCAGCTTCTTCTTTTGGAGGGTCAGCTACATGCTACAAACTAAGGCTCTTTACATACACATTTGAATCTTTATGGAAACCTAGAATGTAGACAAAATTATTGCATGTACAAGGAAATCAGAATCAGGCTAAGTAAATTAACCAATGTCACACCATTAGTATATGGCAGGGCCAGGATCCATCTGGCTCCAAAGCATGTGGCCTTTCAGTTATGGGCAACCTGGGAAGAAAGAATAAATCATAAACAGTCCTATGGAGTGAGCTGCAGGGTCTTCATGGAGAGGAATTAAAACTGATTCCTCAACGTGAATAACTGGCTGTTAGCCATGTGTCTTTGAAATGGCTGTAGGAGACAGTGACAGAAGGCTAATTACACATGTACATGTAATGCCAGTGGACAGGAGCTACCTTTGGGTCTCCTGAGTATGGTCTGCTTAAATCCTTCAAGCCACATGGCAGCCCTTTTAAGCCCAGGCTTGTCAGGACTCTTTGTTTTCTGAAAAAGACAGAAATCCAACCCAGACTGATTTAATCAACAAAGAGATTTAATTGACTCATGAAACTGATCATGGAAAGGTCCAGCTTCAGGCATAGCTCGATCCAGGAGATTAATAACATTATATGAACTGGCCTTCTCCATATCTCAGCTCTGTTTTTCTCCCTGTTGGTTTTATTCTCAAGTTGGCACTTTCAGTGACCCCTTTTTTGTCCCTGTTGGCCAGGCCTGAGAAAACTTAGAGACTTGGGTCTCTAAAAGAAATAATGGTTCCCTTTATTTCTATTTTATTTTTAGAGACGGGGTATCACTATGTTGCCCAGGCTGGAGTGCAGTGGCTATTGACAGGTGCAATCCCACTACTGATCAGCACAGGAGTTTTGACCTGCTCCGTTTCCGACCTGGGCTGGTTCACCCCTCCTTAGGCAACCTGTTGGTCCCCAGCTCCCAGGAGGTCACCATATTGATGCCGAACTTAGTGTGGACACCTGATCAGCATAGTGCACTACAGCCCAGAACTCCTGGAGTCAAGCGATCCTCCCACCTCAGCCTCCCGAGTAGCTGGGACTACAGGCACGCGCCACCACGCCGGGCAGTTCTCTTAATTAAAAGAGGTCAGAGATGCTGGTCAGGCAAGTAGGACAGATGTCCACCACACCCTGCCCATGTACACCATGGATCAGAAAGATAGAGAAAAGGCCAGGCATCGATGGCTCACACCTGTAATCCCAGCACTTTGTGAGGCTGAGGTAGACAGGTCACTTGAGGTCAGGAGTTTGAGCCAAGCCTGGCCAAAATAGTGAAACCCCATCTCTACTAAAATATAAATATTAGCAGGGCATAGTGGTGCATGCCAGTATTCCCAGGTACTTGGGAGTCTGAGGTGGGAGAATTGCTTGAACCCGGAGGCAGAGGTTGCAGATGATGCCACTGCATTTACAGCCTGGGCGAGATAGCGAGACTCGCCTTAAAGAAAAACAAAAGAATGATAATAGAGACAACACTTTAATGGTTTAGTGGTGAATGTATTAGTCCATTCTCCCATTGCTGTAAAGAAATACCTGAAACTGAGTGATTTATAAAGAAAAGGGGTTTAATTGGCTCACGGTTCTGCATGCTATACAGGAAGTGTGTATATCGGCTTCTGGGGAGGCCTCAGGGAACTTACAATCATGGTGGAAGACAAAGGCAGAACCGACATTTCACATGGCCAGAGCATGAGGAGGAGAGGAGCAGGGGAGACGCCACACACTTTTCAACAGTCAGATCTCACAAAACCTCACCATCTCCATGACAGTACCGCAGGGGAAATTCACCCCCATGATGCAATCATCTCCCTTCAGACTCCTACCTCCAACATTAGGGATTGCATTTTGACATGAGATTTGGCTGTGGGCACAAAGCCAAACTGTGTCAGTGATCAATTCTGCTGCTAAGGGCACTCATAAGCCAAGCAGGCAGGAAAGGGCTAGCTAGAACTGTTTTAGGTTACACAGGAGACCCATACTCCTCCCATTCTGAGTCAGGCTGGCCAATTTTAGGTGGTAGATAAAGGTCGGGTGTGGTGTCTCACACCTGTAATCCCAGCACTTTGGGAGGCCGAGGCAGGCAGATCACTTGAAGTCAGGAGTTCAAGACCAGCCTGGCCAACATGGTGAAACCCTGTCTCTACTAAAAACACAAAAATTAGCTGGGCATGATAGCAGGCACCCGTAATCCCAGCTACTCGGGAAGCTGAGGCAGGAGAATTGCTCGAACCTGGGAGGCAGAGGTTGCAGTGAGCCGAGTTGTAGCTACTGGACTCAGCTCGGGTGACAGAGCGAGACTCCATCTCAAAAATAAATAAATAAATAAATAAATGACAGAGAAAAGCCTTGATATCCATAAAGATTGAGTGTGAAAGTCTTTAGAAATCTTCAATGTCCTAGTGTAGCAGAATGCTTTAACAATATCATACATAATAATATAAACAGAATACATAATAAAATGCTATAACAATATAAATATATACAAATGGTATAAATGTACCCATTTGTACCTACGCGATATTATAATGTAATGATAAGACGTGAATGTAAAAACGCAGTAAAGTCTTACTGAACCTACTGAACTAAAGATCCCGGTAGACCCTTAATGAGAGTCACTGCACACACGACTATAAATAAAACATCACAAATCCACACCGAGGGTGGATGCCCGGCTGTTGACTAGGTTTGTTCACAAGCTACGTGCTGATTTGTTCCTTACACCAATCTGATGCAATTCAAACCGGGGCCTTGAGCAAATTGGCAGATTATTAGATGTCATGGACCTTTGGTCACTTCTCTAACAGTTAAGCTTGAGAACAGTCACTGGACAAATACTAAGGTGTTGCTTTCGTGCCATTAAGTGTGCCCTGAGCTGAGGGAGAGGCCATCGAGGCACGCTCCACGTTTCAAGATGAAGGGTGTCGGAAAGTGGGCAAACCCCCCGCCTTCTCTCCGGGGGGTCTCCCAACACTCTTGCCTCCGCTCTGAGCCTTGTACATACCACGCCCAATCTCGCACTATCCCTGTCACTGGGTTGGAGACTCTGCACCCCCATTCAGAGAGCAGTGTCCGTTTGTCCAAGAACACTTCAATGTCATGCCCCACGCAAGAACAGAGAACAGGTAAAAACTGCCCCTGCACAGATGTCTGCATCTCCTGGATGTGCCAGCCCTCCTCCCATTTGTCTCTGATGCTCTACCTCCAGGCACTCTCCAGCTCCTCGGGTGCCCTGCTGTGCAGGTCTATGTTGGACCTGAGGATGGTAACGACAGTTACCAGCTAGAGTCATGCATTGCTTAACAATGGGGATGTGCTCTGAGAAATTTGTCATAAGGCTATTTCGTTGTTGTATGAAGAGTATAAAGTCTACTTACACAGCGCATAGCCTAGCACAGCACTAGGCTGTACAATGTAGGGCTCATTGCTCCAACGCTATAAAACTGTACGGGATGTTAGTATCCCCAATGCTATAATTGTAATACAATGGTTTTGTGTATCTAAACATATCTAAACATAGAAAAGGCAGAGTAAAGATACAGCATTATAATCTTTATTAAAAACAATAAGTTTTATTTGAGTACAGTTTTACATTTACAGAATAATTGAGCAAAAACTACATAGAATTCCATACACCCCTCCACTGCTCTCTCACTCACCTCTCAGTGGTTTCTGCTATTAACATCTTACACGTAGTACATTTCTTACAATCAATAACCAACATTGATACACTGTTATTAACTATAATCTAGAATATATATTAAGGTTCACTCTTTGTGTCATATAGTTCCATGGGTTTTGACAAGTGCATAATAACACGTATTATAATCTTTTTTTTTTTTTTTGAGATGGAGTTTTGCTCTTGTCCTCAGGCTGGAGTGCAATGGCATGAACTTGGCTCACTGCAACCTCTGCCTCCCAGGTTCAAGCAATTCTCCCGCCTTAGCCTCCCAACTAGCTGGGATTACAGGTGCCAGCCACCACGCCCAGCTAATTTTTGTATTTTTAGTGGAGACGGGGTTTCACCATGTTGTCCAGGATGGTCTCGTACTCCTGACCTCAAGTGATCTGCCCCCCTGGGCCTCCCACAGTGCTGGGATTACAGGCGAGAGCCAGCGTGCCTGGCCTGCATGTATTAAAATCTTATGGGACCGCCGTCCTGTAGGTAGTCTGTCCTTGACTGAGGTGTTATGAAGCACGTGACTGTATTGAGCATGCGCCATCTACTGAATTCTTTGTACATGACTTCATTTCATCCTGTGTCAACCCTGGCTAGTCAACATTATTTAGAAGCTTCACTTTAAGAAGAATTGGCACTTAAAGAGGTCATGTGATCACTCCCCCCAAATCTCACAGAGAGGAAGTGGATGAAAGCAGAGTTAGTTCTGGGCCCAAGTCATTCATCTTTTCATTAATCAAGTGGCGACTGATATTAGTAGCTGCCAGGCAGGGTGCTGGGGCCTGTGAATTTAGTGGAGAGCAGAACAGATTGGACTTTGCTCTCAGGGAGTTTAGAATCTACTGAAGAGACAGATATTTGAAAAGCAATTGTAATGGTTATTATTACAAAGTACGTATCATGCTGTGAAGAAGAGGTGCTGGCCAGGTGCTGTGGCTCATGCCTGTAATCCCAACACTTTGGGAGGCTAAGGCAGGAGGATCGCATGAGGCCAGGAGTTCAAAACCAGCCTAGGCAAAATAGGAAGTCGATGTCTCTACAAAAAATTAGTCAGGGCATGGTGGCACATGCCTGTGGTCCCAGCTATTTGGGAGGCTGAGGTGGAAGGATCACTTGAGCCCAGGAGATAAAGGCTAGAGTGAGAGGTGATCGTGCCACTTTACTCCATCCAGCCTGGGTGACAGAGCAAGACCCTGTCTGAAAAAAAAAAAAGGTACCTAGTGCTATAAAGCATGTAACAGGGAAATCTGTCTTCGCAAAGGTTCCCTGAAAAGCTTACCCTGAGGCAGTTTGCACGTGAGGAATTCATCTGGGAGGTAAACTCAGACACGGGATGGGGAAAGGAGAAAGGGAAGGGAGTCAGTAAAAGGAATGTCTGCGGGAGACTTTCTGCCATGGGCAATGGAAGGTCTGTCCTGCTGGGGCTCCCCTGAGGGACCATTTGAAACACACTTAAGGAGAGTCCCACCACAAAGTGAGGAGCTAGGTGCTTATCTCCAAATTCTGCTCATGGCTGAAGAATGCTCTTAGGAGAGCATGGATCTCACAACACTTCCAGCGTGCACCTGAGCCAGCTGGCTGCCCTACTATAGCCACAGAAGACTCTCAGGCAGAGAGAGGCAGGTGTTAGAAAGACGGAGCCATCAACCCATCAGGAGTTGTCCACCAAGGTCCCAGAGAGCTGACAGCATCTGCCCACTAACCCAGGGTGGGGCAAAGGTCCAGAAATTGGGCAGGAGTCTGAGAACTAGGAGGGATCAGAGGAACTGACATGCAGGTGTGTGTACGAGGGACGGGGGGAGGGGGAGCGAGGGGGCTGACTGGGCCAGGAGGTACTTGAACCATGCTGAGATCCACATGAACTGCTGTGAACTGCTGTGATGGGGCTCACAGCTCACAGAGGGATAGAAGCACCCCTCTCGCTGCAGTGTGGACAGTGATCCAGAGAGGATCGGAATACGGGAAGAGATTAGGTAGGAGATTCTTGCTGGGGTCCAGGTGAGAGATGACGCTGGCTGGGCCAAGGGAGGTGGTGGTGAAGTTAGGAGGGCAGGGTTAAAGTTAGCAAGAGTGCCACTCTCTGTCTGCCGTACCTCATACCCTGCCACATCTTTGCCAAGGGGCATGGTGGCTCCTTGCTGGATCTACTCTTTTTTTTTTTTTTTTTTTTTTTTTGAGATGAAATCTCACTCTGTCACCCAGGCTAGAGTGCAGTGGTGTGATCTTGGCTCACTGCAACCTCTGCCTCTCGGGTTCAATCAATTCTCCCGCCTCAGCCTCCTGAGTAGCTGGGACTACAAGCACGTACCACCATGCCTTGCTAATTTTTGTGTTTTTAGTAAAGACAGGGTTTCGCCATGTTGATCAGGCTGGTCTTGAACTCCTGACCTTGTGATCCACCCACCTCAGCCTCCCAGTGGATCTACTCTTACTGACCCCTCAAGAGAGGATGAGACAGTAAAAGAAACACCTGAAAGAAGAAAGTGTATGTGTTTGTAAGAGGTGCATCAATTTGAGCTCATGGAAAGTGTAAGGGTTATTGCCGAGTTTAAAATGAGGAAACTGAGGCCAGTATAAAAATTAAATTCCCGTTTATTCAGCTCCAGGGCAAGGTTCTATAGTCCGGGGGAAAAGGGCCAGAGAAGTCGCGCTGACTTCCCGGGACGTGGGGTTTTTATAGCTTTAGGGAATGAGGAGTGGCTGAGTGTTCTAATTGGTTGCAGGGGAGCGCGATGGAGACGAGGCGGGCTGCTATTGGTGGGTAGATTGTCGGGCGGGTTTTTCTAATACGAGATCCGGCTAGGGTTGCATCAGCTGGATCCTTTCAGGAGAACATGGGCTCGGAGGTAGGTGCTGTATGCAGGGGCTGTTGCCGCGTGCAGAGTTAGTTGCTGGGTGCAGAATAGGTGGGGCAGCAGGCCTTACAGAAAGTAGTGGTAAAAATGGACTCAGGAAAGCTTAAGTAGGAAAGGCATTCATTGGGAGGCTAACAGAACCCATCAAACCTGATGACTTAGGAAATGGACAGGAACCAAGATGGCTCCAGATGGTCAGGCAGCAGGAATCCCCTGTTCTTTCATTCCCCAAACATTTACTGTGTTGGCCTACTAGGTGCCAAGCAAGAGCACATCCACGGATTTCAAAAGAGCAGGTGGGATAGGAACATATGAAGATGAAAGAGGGCTGCAGGGCCACACAGGGCATGGGAGGTTCCGTTTCATATGCAGGGGACAGAAGTCCTTTCCAGTGATACCATCAGAGGAGATTCCTGAATGCGGAGAAGGTGCAGCCTTGCAAACCTCTGTGGAGTGATCATCCCCAGCAAAAGAATGGGGGCTAGAACAAGCTCTGTCTGTCATGGGATCAGTTAGACCCATGTGGCTACTGCCAAGTGAGCAGGCCACAATGAGGGCTGTGGACTTCGAGTGAAATGGTAAGCCATGGAAAGGATTTGAACAGGGGATAACCATAACCCGATTTGACTTACATGCTGAAAGAATCCTTCTCCTTCTCCCCCTCCGCCTCCCCTCCCCCCCCATTCTCCTCCTCCTCCTCCTCATCCTTCTTCTTCTTCTTCGACAAATGAGATCTAACTAAACTTAAGAGCTTCTGCAGAGCAAAAAAATATATCAATAGAGTGAACTGGCAACCAACAGAATGGGAAAAAATTTTTGCAATCTCGCTCTGTTGCCAGGCTGGAGTACAGTGTTCTGATCTCAGCTCACTGCAGCCTCCGCCTCCCAGGTTCAAGTGATCTCCTGCCTCAGCAGGAGTAGTAGGTGGGACTACAGGCACGCACCACCACACCTAGCTAATTTTTATATTTTTAGTAGAGACAGGGTTTCACCATGTTGGCCAGGACGGTCTTTATATCTGGACCTCATGATCCGCCCGCCTCGCCTCCCAAAGTGCTGGGATAACAGGCTTGAGTCACCACACCCAGCCTTTTTTTTTTTTTTTTTTTTTATAAAATGGGTTTGGGTCTGTTGGCCAGGCTGAAGTACAGTGGCTCAATCATGGTTCACTGCAACCTCTGCCTCCCCAGGCTCAAGCCATCCTCTGACCTCAGCCTCCTGAGTAGCTAGTATTACAGGTGTACACCATCACATCCTGCTAATTTTTGCATTTTTGTAGAGATGGTGTTTCACCATGTTGCCCAGGCTGGACTTCAATTTCTGGGGTCAAGTAATCTGCCCGCCTCAACCTCCCAAAGTTCTGGGACTACAGGCATGAGCCACTGCATCTGGCCAACATGCTGAAAGAATTCTCTGACCTCCACTTGTGGAACATAGGGTAGAGAAGCACTCAAGAGAGAGCCCAGGTAAGAGACATCCAGGTGGGGGCTCAGCAACAGGTGATAGGGGTTGAGGAAGCTGTTTCAGTAGGGAGTAAGAAATAACCAGACCCTAGATATTCTTTGGAGGTGGAATTGACAGTACCAGTGGATTAGGTAAAGTACGAAGAGAAAGAGAAGTTTAAGAATTCTCAGGCTCAGGTGGAGGTTGTGGTGAGCCGAGATCACACCATTGCACTCCAGCCTGGGCAGCAAGAGCAAAATGCCATCTCAAAAAAAAAAAAAAAGAATTCCCAGGCTTGTAGGACAAGGTAGCTCACACTTGTAATCCCAGCACTTTGGGAGGCTGATGCTGGCGGATCATGAGGTCAGGAGTTTGAGACCAGCCTGGCCAATATGGTGAAACCCTGTCTCTACTAAAAATACAAAAAATTAGCTGGGGGTGGTGGCACACGCCTGTAATCCCAGCTACTTGGGAGGGCTCAGGCTGCCCCTTCTCAGGACAAAGCTTCTCAGGCAATGCCCCAGATGAAGTTCAGTGTATTATTTAAAATGAAGTGGGATGTGAGATGACCAAAAAATGAGTGAGACTCCACTAGAAGGTAAGTCTGAGACTTGCATGATCTGCAAGTGTGTTGAAGGGCAGTTGAGTCAACCAGGAGCCAGTGTGGGCCATGGGCTATAAGGGCAGGGCTGGGGCTGGGGGCAATGAGCAGAACATCCAAGGAGGTGGGTTTTGATTTAGTACATGGAAGAAACTCCCAGCCCTTTGCAAGATCCCCTAGGCCAGTGGGATGCAGCCATTCCCCGCTATTGGCTACATTTGACCATCAGCTGGTCAAGCACTTGGGATGCAGAAGAAGCAAGCTAAGCATGGTGGGCAGTTGAACCAGATGAGGGGCTCAAAGTATTTGCACTGAGTACTGCCATCAGGAGAGTATTTTGAGGATGCCTTGTGTGCCCGTGTGTGTGTGTGTGTGTGTGTGTGTGTGTGTGTTTATGCAAATGTATATTACATTCTACCATAATAATAATAGATATGCCTACAAGAAACCAACACAAAATGCACTTTTAAAAGAATGAGTGGCTGAGCATGCTGGCTCACGCCTGTAATCCCAGCACTTTGGGAGGCCGAGGCAGGTGGATCACGAGGTCAGGAGTTCAAGACCAGCCTAACCAACATAGTGAAACCCTCTCTACTAAAAATCCAAAAATTAGCTGGGCATGGTGGTGCGTACCTGTAATCTCAGCTACTCAGGAGGCTGAGGCAGGAGAATCGCTTGAATCCAGGAGACAGAGGTTGCAGTGAGCCAAGACTGCAGCCTGGGTGACAGAGTGAGATTCCATCTCAAAAGAAAAAAAAAAAAAAGAATGAGCAATAAATGAAATAAATCTATTTTGAAATAATTTTTCTTTTATTAACACTAAAAATTTTTTATCACCAAGTATTAGATTAGTTGTTGGTATTTTAGGGCCATGTGATTGAAAATATTTTATTATTGTTTTATGGATTTACCACTCTGTAATAGTGTAATGTGGAAGCCTGCCTCTAAATTTAGTTTCTTTGAATACTCGGTTTTAATAACTGTTGAGCTGTGTAAGATAATTTTCAAAGATGCCTGATTCCAATTGGCAGACAGGCATCATTGGCTGTAGTTAATGAATCATGATTTTTTTTTCCCATTCCAGCCATCAACTGATCAAAAATTTTAAATTCGATTGGCTAGTAATTCTCCATTTCCTTTCATGTTCATCAGTTATTCTTGAAAACTAATTTGGAACATATTAGAGTTTTATATTGTTTTAACTGTGGTAAAGTACACATAACATAAAATTTACCACGTTAACCATTTTTAAATGCACACTTCAGCAGTGTTAAGTACATTCACATTGTTGTGCAATCAATCTTCAGAACTTTTCATCTTGCAAAACTAAAACTCTGCACGTTAAACAACAATGTAGTTTTATACTTGTAATAATTGGGTTCAAAACTCAATTACATATTTTCTTTTTCACTTGGAAAATAAAAATTGTGTTTCTAAGTTTTAAAATAGGTACATAGAAAAGTTTATTGTGGTCATACATCTTTTTTTTTTTGGTAACAAAGTAAAAAAACACAACATATTGGAAACATCTAAAAACATGTTTCACAATGATCTCTCTGTAGCATGTTTCTTTCAAACAGCAGTTCATTTCTAGTAGTTATTCAAAGCAGCACTTTTACTTGAAGGTAGAGAGGAAATCTGTGTCTTTCTTCAATTTTACATGCTATATACCTGTATTATTGAAAGCCACTTGTCATCTCGGGAAAGGTCAGGAAATTGGAAGCAGTTGTTTTTGTTGTTGCTGTTGTTTTGTTTTGTTTTTGGTCAAAGAAGACATTTCTTTCTTTTTTTTTTAAGATGGAGTCTCACTCTGTCACCAGGCTGAAGTGTAGTGGCATGATCTCAGCTAACTGCCACCTCCACCTCCTGGGTTCAAGCGATTCTTCTGCCTCCACTTCCGGAGTAGCTGGGACTATAGGCGCATGCCATCACGCCCGGCTAATTTTTGTATTTTTAGTAGAGACAGGTTTCATCATGTTGGTCAGGCTGATCTCAAACTCCTGACCTCGCGATTCACCCACCTCAGCCTCCTGAAGTGCTGGGATTACAGGTTTGAGCTTCCGCCCCTGCCGACATTTGTTTCTTAAGGTAAGCACCTGGCATTATGACAGTCTATATAGATTTAACTGTATTTTAAACACCTGGTTTTCACAAAGTTAATCACATCAATGTATTGCTTTGTGTGCTTTTGGCTTCCAGTTCTCTCATGCAATACTTTACCTCTGAATGATGTAGTGAATTGTCTTGATTGAAATCTGACCTCAGATCTTTTATAAAAAGAAAATTGCAATCAAAACAGCCATTCAGCTGGCAGTGGAGGCTCACACCTATAGTCCCAGCACTTTGGAAGGCTGAGGTGGGTGGATCAATTGTGAAACCCAGTCTCTACTAAAAATACAAAAATTAGCCAGGCCATGGTGGCATGCACCTGTAATCCCAGCTACTCGGGAGGCTGAGGCAGAAGAATAGCTTGAACCTGCAAAGCAGAAGTTGCAGTGAGCTAAGACCATTCTACTGCACTCCAGCCTGGGCAACAGAGCAAGACTCCATCTCAAAAAAAAAAAAAAAATTCTAACTTTGGCCAGGCACAGTGGCTCACACCTGTAATCCCAGCACTTTGGGAGGTCAAGGTAGGTGGATCACCTGAGGTTGGGAGTTCATGACCAGCCTGATCAACATGGAGAAAACCTGTCTCTAATAAAAATACAAAATTAGCTGGGAATGGTGGTGCATGCCTGTAATCCCAGCTACTCAGAAGGCTAAGGCAAGAGAATCGCTTGATCCTGGGAGGCAGAGGTTGCAGTGAACCAAGATTGTGCCTTCCCACTCCAGCCTGGGCAACAAGATCGCAACTCTGTCTCAAATAATAATAAAAAAAAATTCTAACTTTGTGCAGAATTTGACCTTAGTTTTAGATGAAATTCATATTCTTAGACTTTAGAATGAAGTAGGGTTCGGGAAAATTTTCTAATATCATAAAGTGTCTTCCGTTGTCTTTGTTCAGTGTCAAAAATATGACGGCTTACTTTCTAAGATTTCCTGTCTCAGGTCCCTTCTCCTATTTAGAGCTGCACCTTCTCTTTCCTTCATCTATATTGTCTTCATCCTACTCAGTTTTAATTGTACTCCCAGCACTGTCCCCTCATTGGAACTTTGTCCAAGAAGGAAGCCCTAGATGATTAGCTTTCAGAGTTAATGATTCATATATATCATCACCCAGTATTTGCCCCTCTCGGATTCAACTACTGTTCTCAATTGGTTCTAAATGTTTTCCAGAAAATTCCTGCTGGGGTTCTGCTATTCTCAGGTATAATGAATGCCACTCTATTGCCTCCTTTTTCCCCTCTCCACACAGATTCCGAAATCATAAAGCTCTTGAGGTTATCGGTGGTTTGTCCACATATCCACTTGTATTTTAGGGTTTTTAAAGATATCTTGTCACCAGTTTTGTTGTAATTATTGTTTGCTTATACGTGGAGATTTAGTGCAAGAAAAGAGCTGTCTCCACTACAATTTCCCCTAATCTCTCTCTCTTCTTTTAACCTCACAAGAAACTATGGTTATTTTATACAGTCAGTGATTATTTAAAATTGGCCGTATATACTTTCTTGCTTCTTCATTACTTCTTTATCTTCTTTCTGGGACAAATTTCTTTCTGCTTCTGGAATATTTTTGTTTAATAAAAGTCCACCGGTGGTGAAGTCACAGTTTCTGTTTGTTTCTGAAAGTAGATTTTTGTTTGTTTTGCTCTCATACTTAAAAAATGTTGTCTCTGAGTATAGAATCCTTGGTTGGTAGCCATTTTTTTCATTCTGCTAAAGATAACATTCCACTATCTTATGACTTCCGTTGTTACAGCTGATAAGTCAGCTGTCAGTCTGTCACTCCACTGAAGGAAGTACATCTTTTTACTCTGACTCCTTTATGAGTTTCTATTTGTTTTAGGTGTGCTGACATTTCACTGTATCTAGATTTTCATTTATTTATCTTGCTTTGAATTCATTGTTAAATTCACTATAGAATGATTCATTATTGAATTATCAGCCAAATCTTTTTACATAATGCCTCTGTATCATTCTGTCTATTCTCTCTTCAGGAACTCTGCTTAAACATATGTTAGATCTTCTCTCTTTATCTTCCATGTCTTGTAACTTCTGTATGTTTCATATTTTTGTGCTGTATTCTAGAAAATGTCTTCTAGCATATCTTCCATCTTATTAAATTATTTCTTTGGCTATGTCTAGTAGGTTTTTATATGCATCCACTGAGTTCTTCATTTCAATTCTTGAACTTTTCATTTGTAGAAATTTTACTTAGTTGTTAATCAAATCTTCTACCACACTTTATAGTTTCCTATTCCCTGTATCTGTACACATTTTTAATGCTGTCTTTAATCTTTTTTTCTTTTTCTTTTTCTGTTTTTGAGAGAGAGTCTGTCTCTGTCTCTGAGGCTGGAGTACTGTGGCATGATCTCAGCTCACTGCAAGCTCCACCACACAGGTTCAAGCTAGTCTCCTGCCTCAGCCTCCCAAGTAACTGAGTTTACAGGCATGCGCCACCACGCCCAACTAATTTTTGTATTTTTAATAGAGATGGGGTTTCACCATGTTGGTCAGCTGGTCTCAAACTCCTGACCTCGTGATCTGCCTGCTTTAGCCTCCCAAAGTGCTGGGATTACAGGTGTGAGCCACCGTGCCTAGCCTTTAATCTTTAAACACAGGAAGCATATTTGTTTATGATCTGTGTTTGACAGTTCTGAAATATGAAGTCTTTAAATGTTTCTATTTTGTATTGTTTCTTATTTTCTCATTCACAGTGCCTATTTTCCTATGTGCTTGATTAGTGTGTGATGCTTTTTGTCACTAAAAATATTCGTAAGAATAATTTGGGATCTAGAAGGAAGCATTATCACAAGAGGATTTGTGTTTGTTTCTGCTGAGTACCTCAAAGCACTGCAGTTTGAGTTTCTTTCAAATGAGGTTCACAGCTAGCAGGGGTTTAGTGCTCCCAAATGGTGATACTTTGGGCTTCAAATCCATTCAAGCATTAGTTCACTTCTGGATCACATATACCTAGAGAGTGTATCCCTTTGAGGTCCCAGCTTATCTGGGAGATGGCTTCTTATGGTTTTGATTTCCATTCCCCCTTCCCCACCAAAAGCCTGTAAAATCTAATGTTTCTATGTGCCCAGATCACCAAGTGCCTTGAGAACAAGGGTTCTTAAGCTTCTCAATTTTCCATCAATTGTCAATTACTTAGGAATTTCTAACTATGTTGCCAATTCCTTGATATTTTAAGAACATTTAAAAAAATATATTGTGTCCAGCATTTCTCTATGTTTTCAGCAGGGAGTTACTCTGAGTAACCTAGTTCATCACTTATACATCGGACAAGATTGCACTTGTCCATTTTGTTAGAGTTAGTTTACTTAAGACTAAGTACTATAATTTGTGGAGCTGCTTTATTTCATATTCAGACAGACAGCAATGTATTATAATGAGACCTCCCTCTCTTTCCCCAGGAATCCTGGTACCTTACACACCAGAGATGTTTGACCAAAAGAGAGCAGTGACATTATCAACATATTAGATAGTAGTAAAAGCTAGTTTCTTGGCCGGGCACAGTGGCTCACACCTGTAATCCCAGCACTTTGGGAGGCTGAGGCGGGTGGATCATGAGGTCAGGCATTCAAGACCAGCCTGACCAATATGGTGAAACTACGTCTCTACTAAAAATACAGAAATTAGCTGGGTATGGTGGCCTGTGACTGTAATCCCAGCCACTTGGGAGGCTGAGGCAGGAGAATCACTTGAACCAGGGAGTTGGAGGGTGCAGTGAGCTGAGATCGTGCCACTGCACTCCAGCCTGGTGACCGAGTGAAACTCTGTCTAAAAAAAAAAAAAAAAGTACAAAAATACAAAAATTAGCCAGGCGTGGTGGTGGGCACCTGTGCTCCCAGCTACTAGGGAGGCTGAGGCAGGAGAATCACTTGAACCCAGGAAGCAAAAGTTGCAGCGAGTCAAAATCGTGCCATGTACTCTAGCCTGGGCAACTAACTAACTAACTAACTATATGGATGGATGGATGGATAGATAGATAGATAGATAGATAGATAGATAGATAGATACACACATATTTTTTAAGATTTCATTTGACCTAAAACAATAGTATGTTCTATATTCTAGATTTCTCTCCTGTTCCTGTAAGGGTTTCTAAGTTCTAATGCCTTGAATTTATGGAAACTAAAAAATTAGAGCAACTCTGCTACAGTTGTTTAATTGCTAGTAATCGTTAGGTGGTCAGCCACCAAATTCTTACGAGGCTGAAAGATGAGTTTCTTACAGGACAAATGTACTGTAGCTATTGTGTCTTAAGCTAAATAAAAGAGAGAAAGAATTTGGCATAGCTTCTTGGATTATATGCTACAATTGTTGCCCTATTTATTTAAAAAAAAATCTGAAATCATTAAGCATAAAGGCAGTTGTATACATTTTACCAAGGTGTTACTTCGTGATTAAAGCTGAGATTTTCCTTTCCCCCTCAAAGATATTCTTTGCTTAGACTTTTTTCTTATCCTAACAAGGAAACAAGACTTTTTTCCTATCCTAACAAGCCTGGAAAATTTCCTTGCTTGATCTTCAGTGCTTTAAGTGTGGACATAGGTCTGTGGTGGGTTTTGCTTTCTCAAGGGAAGTGTAGGTATGCCATATTGTGTTGATTTTCCTTTTCTTCTCTTCACTTTTTCTATGATCCAGTTTTCACAACTTAAGCTTCCATTTAGAACCTGGAAGAAATTCTGTTGCTTTAAGGCAAGCATAAAAATTTGGAATGCATTGCTCTAGCTTATCTCCAGCGTCTTTGGGCGAAAGGGTTTCCCAGTGCCCAAGCTTGGTCAGAATGTTGCTTGTTCCCAGCCTCCTGGCTATAGCAACATCTCCTGCCTAAGGGACTGCAAGTCACCTGCCCCTGCTCCCAAATTTCTGGCTTGTGAGAATGCTTAGAGAACACTGCTCCATCGCGCTGAGCAGGACAGGCTTCTCTTGGGCTCATCCTACTTCAGTCATTTTTCTTTCTACACCACATTTTTGGATCCCTTATTTTTTTTTTCGTGCCTCAGTGGGTAGACTGGTGGGTTTCCAGGATTACTGAGAAAGGTGTCAGCCACCATCTGTTTTCAACTCGGGAACATGAGAAGCTAGCTTGACACTGGTGAGAGATTGTGGTGGGACTCAGGCGCAGAGAGGGATGTTCACATCCTCTTTAGCATCTGATTTCAACAGCAGCAAAATACCAAGCGGGGCCTCATTGCTTTGTGCTGGGGCTCCTTTTGGGGATATCAGAACTGCATAGGAATCCATGAAAAATAACGAAAACCACAGCTTCATTTCTGCTCTGAGAGATGATCACAGATAACCATTTACTTCCACTTGCCCCCACCTCTCCCATCTCCTACCCCCAAGACTCCATAGACTAGAAGAATAAACTGACGCTGTGTGTTTTTCTTTCTGCTCCTGTGGACTCCAGCACCAATGAGTTGCTCCAAATAGCAGGTATAGAGATATAAGGGCAGGGTGGGCTGGGGCCTGCTATATACATGCATCAGGTTCTGTCCTGCCCATGGCACGAGGGCCATACCTCCTCGACAGGGCAACACTGCTAATAGGGAAAAAAATTGGCCAGGCGAGGTGGCTCATGCCTGTAATCCCAGCACTTTGGGAAGCTGAGGTGGGCGGATCATCTGAGGTCAGGAGTTCTAGACCAGCCTGACTAACATGGTAAAACCCCATCTCTACTAAAAATGCAAAAATTAGCCAGGCATAGTGGCGGGTGCCTATAACCCCAGCTACTCGGGAGGCTGAGGCAGGAGAATCACTTGAACTTGGGAGGCGGAGGTTGCAGTGAGCCGAGATCACGCCACTGCACTCCAACCTGGGCAACACAGCGAGACTCTGTCTTAAAAAAAAAAAAATTCGATCCAGGGGTGAGATGGTATGGACAAAAAAATCTACATATTTTAATGGTTTGGGTCCCTCCAAAGAGACACAGTACATAAACAGATCTATCTGTGGCACTAATATTTCATGGGGAGTGGAGAAGCAATTAGGAAGAAAATGTTCAAAAAAGCTACTTAGGGACTGGGCGTGGTGGCTCATACCTGTAATCCCAGCACTTTGGGAGGCTGAGGCGGGCGGATCACCTGAGGTCAGAAGTTTGAGACCATCCTGGCCAACATGATGAAACCCCGTCTCTACTAAAAATACAAAAATTAGCCAGCATGGTGGTGTGTGCCTATAGTCCCACCTACTCAGGTGGCTGAGGAAGGAGAATCATGCGAAATCCAGGAGGTAGAGGTTGCAGTGAGCCAAGATCATGCCACTGCACTCCAGCCTGGGCAACAGAGTAAGACACCATCTCAAAAAAAAAAAAAAAAAAGCATTTCAATTGTTCTTTTAATATCTGTCTCTCCAGGAGATTCTAAATTCCCTGAGAGCAAAGTCCGGTCTGTTCTGCTCTCCACTAAATTCACAGGCCGCAGCACCCTGCCTGGCACCTGCTAATATTCAGTTGCTACTTGATTAATGAAAAGATGAATAAGTTGGGTCTGGAATTAAGTCTGCTTTCATCCACTTCCTCTCTGAGATTTGGGGGGAGTGATCACATGACCTCTTAAAGCGCCAAGTCCTTCTGTGTAAAGTGAAGCTTATAAATAGTGTTGACCTCCCAGGGCTGCTAGAGGATGAAATGAATGTACAAAAGAATTTAGTAGATAGTGCCTGTAATCCCAGCTACTTGGGAGGCTGAAGCAGGAGAATTGCTTTAACCTGGGAGGCAGAAGTTGCAGTGAGCTGAGATCGTGCCCCTGCACTCCAACCTGGGCAACAGAGTAAGAGTCCATCTCAAAAAAAAAAAAAAAAAAAAAAAGCTACTTAAGAGTGGCAATAATTTCATTAAAAAAGATTAAAAAGCATTGCTTTGGATTCCGCTTTTTCATGTACCCCAGATGACCCCAAACTACTGGGATCTGCATCTTTGTCCGTGAGGGTTTTCCCTTCACTCCCCAGAATCTGTCAATGAGCAAGAGACTGGAGTTGGTGTATAAATACCCCCACTCCCTCACCCCTGGGCTACACTGGGCAATTCTGAAGCATATGTTTCCCAGAGTTTGCCCACAGGACTAAGTTCCAGTTGCCCCCTGTGGCTACTCCTGAGGAATGCACTCTGTATTTGCTGCCTTCTTTTTTCTATCTCACTTTCCCCCTTTCTTGCTGATTTCCTTTCACCTCCCAAGTAAACCACCTGCACTCAAGTCTCTGTCTCAGAGTCTGCTTCTGTGGGAGCCTACACTAAAATTATATGTGTGTATGTGTGTGTGTATTTTAAATGATTTGTAACTTCACTGAGTAAATAAGTAAAAGACAGCCCATGCATGAGGGAGTGTGTCATGCACCAGGATTGTAATTAATCTAATTCTATGAACCTGAGGTCTACTAAAAAATGTTTTTATGGCATAGACTCTGGAGCCAGACTGCCTGGTTGTGTACACAGGCCCTCTTATCACCAAGAAAGCAGAAAGGGAAGGCAGCAAGAAAAGTTCTGCTAGGACTTTTTGAACTAAAAGTCACCTTTTGCATGACTAGGAAGGCTCAGACAGGCCAGGTGCAGTGGCTTATGCCTGTAATCCCAGCAATTTGGGAGGCTGAGGTGGGTGGATCACCTGAGGTCAGGAGTCTGAGACCAGCCTGCCCAACATGGTGAAACCCCGTCTCTACTAAAAATACAAAATATTAGCCAGGTGTGGTGGTGGGTGCCTGTAATGCCAGCTACTGAGGCGAGAGAACCACCTGAACCCGGGAGGCAGAGGTTGCAGTGAGCTGAGATCAAGCCATTGCCCTCTAGCTTGGGCAACAAGAGCAAAACTCTGTCTCAAAAAAAAAAAGAAAGACAAGAAAAAGAAGGCCCAGACATTGGGCTGTCTGGGCTCACGAGCTATTATTCTATTAATAGTCTCATTATTTAGTGTCTACTCAGAGCAATCTCACAGCCTTACCTTTGGGATTAAAAGATCCCCATCTCCAGTAAAATCCACATCCAGTACCTTCCTTATAACCTACCAGGCTACTGAATACAGATTCAGAATTATTAAACAGGTAGGCACAGGCCTAATGTGATAAACTCTATTGAGCAATGGATCCCTGTGGCAGGAGAAAAATTCTCCATGCTTCTTTTCTCTCAGTTTGCAGCCACAGCACAAATGTGGGTGATGGGCTTCAGACAAAAAAGCCAGAGAACCCAATTGCAAGAGGAAGTTGGGATCCTTCCCTTCCACTGTTGAGCTTCCAAAGAAATGTTTTGCTCGACTGAAGTTCTGACTTTGACATGATTTATTTGTGAGTCAGAGATCCCATGAGCTGATAACATGTTTAATACCTCTATGAAAACCTACGTGGTAATTTCCCTTTGTACCTGAGCCTTTCCATTTAGGCTTTTACTCCACATAGACTGCTTCTCAGAGGATGGAATCACGGCCCACGGAGCCCTCTCCTCTCCCTGTTCACTTTGGAGCCCACCTAATTGAAGGTCTCAATTTCCTCTGCGCATACTCTAATACTCTTCCTTCCTTCCCATTATCTTGTAACTTTTCCTTTCCCCATTCCATCTGGCCATCTCCACACTAACTGCACATGAACAAACCTTCTCTGAAATAACTATTTCCAAAATAACAGGGGCTGGTGAACTTTTTCTGTATAAGACCAAATAGTAAATAATTTAGCTCTTGGGCCGGGCGTGGTAGCTCACGCCTGCAATCCCAGCACTTTGCAAGGCCAAGGCCGGTGGATAACCTGAAGTCAGGAGTTTGAGACCAGCCTGGCAAACATGGTGACAACCTGTCTCTACTAAAAAAACACAGAAATTAGCTGGACATGATGGCGGGTCCCTGTAATCCCAGCTACTCAGGAGGCTAAGGCAGGGGAATTGTTTGAATCTGGGAAGCGAAGGTTGCAGTGAGCCAAGATCGCGCCATTGCACTCCAGCCTGGGCGACAAGAGTGGGACTCTGTTTCAAAATAATAATAATAAATTAAATACATAAATAAATAAAACAATTTAGGTCTTGTGGATCCAAATGCTCTCTGTTGCAACTACTCAACTCTGTCTTGGTAGCACAAAAGCAGCCACAGACAGCACATACACGAATGTGGCTTTTTTTTTTGTTTTAATTTTTTTTTTTAAAGAAAAAAGAAGAAAGAGTGAAAGAAAAAAAAAAGAATGTAAGAAAGAGGAAGAGAAAGAGGGAGAGAGAACGGGATTCTTGTTCTATTGCCCAGGCTAGAATGCAGTCTAAAAATGGGTATTAAAAACCTTTTATGCCAATAATTGTGCTTAACAATGGAGACAGGAAGGAATAAGGGATGAAAATAACAAA
>CAUYLG010046632.1:0-15549 GCA_963573385.1 Cacajao melanocephalus | reverse complement strand
GTTCATTGCAGCACTGTTTACAATAGCAAAGACCTGGAACCAACCCAAATGCCCATCGATGATAGAGTGGACAGGGAAAATGTGGCACATATACACCATGGAATATTATGCAGCCATCAAAAAAGATGAATTCGTGTCCTTTGTAGGGACTTGTATGAACCTGGAAACCATCATTCTCAGCAAACTGACGCAAGAACAGAAAATCAAACACTGCATGTTCTTACTCATAGGGTGTTGAACAATGAGAACACATGGACACAGGGAAGGGAGCTTCACACACTGGGGTTTGTCAGGGGGAAATAGGGGAGGGACAGCGGGGGTTGGGGAGTTGGGGAGAGATAGCATGGGAAGAAAAGCCAGATATAGGTGATGGGGAGGAAGGCAGCAAATCACACTGCCATGTGTGTACCTATGCAACAATCTTGCATGTTCTTCACATGTACCCCAAAATCTAAAATGCGATTGAAAAAAACTGATTCCATAGAAATTCAAAGAATTATTAGTGGCTACTTTGAACAACTATATGCCAATAACTTGGAAAATCTAGCAGAAATGGATAAATTCCTAGATGCATACAACCTATCAAGATTGAACCATGAAGAAGAAATTCAAAGTCTGAACAGATGAATAACAAGTAATGAAACAGACCCCATAATTGAAAATATTGCTTCTCAGCCTTTTGGCTAAAACCAAACATAGAACCCATAACAAAAAGTCTCCTAGTAAAAAAATCCCAGAACCCAATGGCTTCACTGCTGAATTTTGACAAATATTTAAATAGGAGCTAATACCAGTGCTACTCAAACTATTCTGAAACACAGAGAGGGGGGAATACTTACAAGCTCATCCTATGAGGCCAGTATTATCCTGATACCAAAACCAAAGACACATCCCAAAACAGGAAACTACTGGCCAATATCCCTGATGAACATTGATTCAAGAGTCCTCAACAAAATACTAGCAAATCAAATTCAACAACACATTAAAAAAAATCATTCATCATGATCAAGTGAGATTTATCTCAGGGAATCAAGGATGGTTCAACATACAACAAATCAGTGAAACGCCATCAGATCAACAAATTAAAAGACAAAAATCATATGATAATTTTAAATGATGGTGAAAAAGCATTTGATGAAATTCAACATCTTTTCATGAGAAAAACCTTCAAAAATATTAGATTACAAGGAATATATCTCAACACAGTAAAAACCATATATAACAGACTCACAGCTAGTATATACTGAATGGGGAAAACCTGAAAGCCTTTCCTTACATCTAGATCATGATGACAATGTCGACTTTCACTTCTCTTATTCAACATAGTATTGGAAGTTCTAGCTAGAGCACTCAGACAAGAGAAAGAAAGAAAGGATATTCAAATAAAAAAGGAAGAAGTCAAATTATCCTTCTTTGAAAATGATATTATAATTGGAAAAACCTAAAGATTCCACTAAAAAACTAATAGAACTGAAAAACGAATTCAGTAAAGTTGCAGGATACAAAGTCAACATGCCAAAACTCAGTAGCATTTCTATACTGCAATGGCAAACAATCTGAAAAAGAAATAAAAAAGTAATTCCATTTAAAATAGCTATAAATAAAATATAACACCTAGAAACTTACATAAGCAGAAAAGTGAAAAATGTCCACAATGGACATAGGCATTGGCAAGGACTTCATGACTAAAACACCAAAAGCAATGGCAACAAAAGCCAAAATAGACAAATGGAATCTATTAAAACTTAAGAGCTTCTGCACAGTAAAAGAAACAATCATTAGAGTGAACTGGCAACCAATAGAATGAGAAAAATATTTTTGCAGGTTACCCATCTGATAAAGGGCTAATATCCAGAATCTATAAAGAAGTCAAACAAATTTACAAGAAAAAAACAAACCACCCCATCAAAAAGTGGGTAAAGGATATGAACAGGCACTTTTCAAAAGAAGACATTTATGTCGCCAAGAAACATATGAAAAAATCCTCATCATCACTGGTCATTAGAGAAATGCAAATCAAAACCACATTGAGATACCATCTCATACCAGTTAGAATAGCAATCATTTAAAAATCTGGAGACAACAGATGCTGGAGAGGATGTGGAGAAATAGGAACACTTTTACACTGTTGGTGGGAGTGTAAATCAGTTCAATGATTGTGGAAAACAGTGTGGTAACTCCTCAAGGATCTAGAAATAGAAATACCATTTGACCCAGCAATCCTATCACTGGGTATATACCCAAAGGATTATAAATCGTTCTATTATAAAGACACATGCACATGTATGTTCATTGGGACACTGTTTACAATAGCAAAGACTTGGAAGCAACCCAAATGCCCATCAATGATAGACTAGATAAAGAAAATGTGGCACATATATACCATGGAATACTATGCAGCCATAAAAAAAGATGAGTTCATGTCCTTTGCAGGGACATGGATGAATCTGGAAACCATTATTCTCAGCAAACTGACACAAGAACAGAAAACCAAACACCACATGTTCTCACTCATAAGTGGGTGTTGAACAATGAGAACACATGGACACAGAGAGGGGAACATCTCACACTGGGGTCTGTTGGGGGTGGGGGACTAGGGGAGTGATAGCTGGGGTTTGGGAGGTTGGGGAGGGATAACATTAGGAGAAATATCTAATGTAGGTGACGGGGGGATGGATGCAGCAAAGCACTATGGCATGTGTATAACTATGTAACAATCCTGCAAGATCTGCACATGTACCCCAGAACTTAAAGTATAATTAAAAAAAAAAAAGATGTCCACAATGAAGAGTACAGAAGATTGATGAAAGAAATTGAAGAGAACACCAAAAATGGAAAGAAATCCCAAGTTCATGGATTGGAAGAATCAATATTGTTAAAATGTCCATACTACCTAAGGCAAGCTACAGATTCTATGCAATCCCTATCAAAATAACAATGACATTCTTCACAGAAATAGAAAAAACAACCCTAAAATTTATATGGCACCACAAAAGAACCAGAATATCCAAAGCTTTTCTGGTGAGGATGTGGAGAAAAGGAAACCTTCATACACTGTTGGTGGGAATGTAAATTAGTATGGCCACTATGGAGAACAGTTTGGAGGTTCCTCCAAAAACTAAAAATAGAGCTACCTTAAGATCCAACAATCCCACTGCTAGGCATTTTCCTTCCAAGAGAAAGGAAATCAGTACATCAAAGAGATATCTGCATGCCCATGTTTTACTGCAGCACTATTCACAATAGCCAAGATTTGGAAGCAACCCAAGTATCCATCAACAGATGAATGGATAAGGAAAATTTGGTATATATACACAGTGGAGTATTGCTGAGCCATAAAAAGGAATGAGATCCTGTGATTTGCAACAACATGAATGGAACTGGAGGTCATTATGTTGAGATAAATTGGGCACAGAAAAACAAATTTCACATGTTGGGACACATTTATGGGAGTTAAAAATTAAAACAACTGAACTCATGAAGACAGAGAATAGAATGGTCATTACCAGAGGCTGAGAAGTGTGGTGCAAGGGGGATGGTAAATGGGTACCAAAATATAGTTAGATAGAATAAGATCTAATATTTGATAGCACAGCAGGGTGAGTACAGTCAACAATTTATTGTCCATTTAAAAATAACTAAATTAATATAATTGGATTCTTTGTAACACAGAGAAAGGATAAATGCTTGAGATGATGTATACCCCATTTACCCTGATGTGGTTATTATGCGTATTATGCCTGTATCAAAATATATCATGTACCCCATAAGTATGTACACCCACTATGTACCCATAACAATTATAAGAAATGAATAATAACATAGGCAATATTCACTGAGTACTAACTAAATGCCAGGGAAGGTTTCAAGCACTGAAAATACAAATATGAGTAAGACTCAATCTCTGATCTCCACCAATAGTGGAATGGGCAGAAAGACGTGTAAATTCTTCATTATAATGGTTTGTGGTGAACACATTTACCTACAGGGATGGATACGATACATCATCAAGAACAATCAATAGCATTAAGTCCTATAATAGAGCCTGAAATGTGGTAGCTGTTAAGTAAGTGTTTGTTAAATACATGAATCAGTGACATAATGCAGAATCAGGGAACACTTCATACAAGAAGTACCATTTCAGAAAGGCAGTGCTCACAAGAATTATTTTAAGCACTCAGAGAATAGAGAGCCCACTGCTTATTGGAGAGAAAAACCAACAAAATAATTTTAAAAGATGGTATATAAAGACAATGAATTCTGAAAGATATATCTAGAGATCCACAGAACCTCCAGGTCTTCAAACCTTTGCAGACTTACGCAATGAGCTATGGTTTGCCAATGTTCACTGACCATGAGAATCATCTAAGGAGCGTTTAAAAATGAAATATATTCCTGTGACACAGCCTGATCTCTTAAAGGTACCTTGCAGGAATCTTTAGTTTCAAAAATCGTCCCACATTTCTGATATTCATCCCATTGCATAGACCTTGCCCCTCCACGGAAAAGGCAGTATTGGGATGATTTATTGAGCAGAGAAGGGAAGAGATAGAGAGAAACAGCAAGGCCAACCTTTGGTGACCTCCCTTCCATAATGGCAGCTATTAACAAGTCTTCCCTGCAGCAGAGGCTTACTTTTGAGAGCTCTGCCCACCAATATTTCAGTTAACATTTGCTGTCATTCCAGCTGCCTTTATTAAAGTTGATGTGGGTTATTTATTTACTTTGAGCCCCTAAATACACAAAACAAGGTATTGTTCAGAAGTCCTTGAAAAGGTCTCAAGTATCTGTTCTTGTCATAATATTACTGTCTAACAAGGTACAAAGAAAGAAATGGAAACGTGGGGAGGCAGTGGGGAAGGAAGAATTGAATTACTTCCCTCACTCCAAAAAGAGAAGCCACAGTCAAGGTGTGTGTACACCACTCTAATCTGATCTGAACAAAGCTGTGAATGTCTTTTATAAAGGCTTGAGTCAAGGGATCCTCAAATGATTGTGTAAATTTCTGGTGCTTCATGGAAAACAGTTTATCCTTAATTTTCAATTTTATTTAAAATGCAAGCCTTCAGCGTCTTTTCACAGTTCAAAGTAATACAGTTCACTTTAAAAAAAATTAAACAACACAAAAATGAAACAAAAAAGAAAACAGAGTCGTACACCCCAAAAGAAACCATTCCGCTATTTATCTTGTGTTGGTCTTGAAAACTTTGATATACATGTAAGCTAAAATGTGATTATCCCATACATACTATTTTGTAGCCTTTTAAAAATCACTTACTAGATTGTGGTATTATTTCTATGTCAATGCCTATAAATATAGCCTGTCCTTTAAAATAAACACCTATTTTTCAATTGTATGGATGGATATTTGGGTTCATGACAGTTTTGCTCTTATAAACAACACTGAAACAAAACACCCTTTGGATACTAATGTGATTATCTCCTCTCACTAAGTGAATTCTTGGGGCAAAAAATTGGTGAATATATTTTAATATGTTTGCCTTCTAGAAAAGTTAGTCAGTTTAGACTACCTTCACACTGTAGGAAACTGCCTGTTACTTCACATCTTTCTCTATTCTTGGGCATTAGCAATCTTCTAAATCTTTGATAGTGTGGTAGCTAGAAAAAACTGTACCACCATATCATTTTAATTTGTACTTCTCTAATTTTTGTGAAGATAAGCATTTTTCCCTTGTTTCCTGGCATTTATATGAATTTCTTCTTTTGGAAATTACCAACTTAAGTCATTTGCCCATTTTAAAACTTATATTTTTGTCTGTTCTATTAATTTGTAAAAGCATATTTGCATAAGAATACGATCCTAACTTTGTGGCATCTTTGTTATGTGCTTTTTAATCTTGGTTTTAGTGTTGATGTCCCAATTTTATTATTATTTCTATGTGGTCAAATTGATCCATTTTTTTTTCTTTAATGGAGTAGGACTTTAAGGCCAAACCAAGGAAATCTCTCATGCCCTCCCAATATTCAAACTGATTTTTCCATATTTCCTACAGTAATCACATGGTGCCATTTTTCACATCTAAATTTTAAATCCATCTGGAACTTATTTTTGTTAATGGTATGAAGAAGAACCTTGTCAGTTACCCTCCTCTTATTTTCATAGAGGTTCATGTGTTTAGCTATATATAGCTCGTAGGTAAATGTTCAGCACCAGTGAATTTAGTTTCAGATACTGCTTTTTCTTCTTGTTTTAAGCTTACATCCTTTGAATTATGGGAAGACAGGAATAAATTTAGTAGATTTACTCATTACATACTGCATTCCACAGAGGAAAATGGTCCTATATAATCCATTTGTACCAGGTATTGCTCAGTAGAAAGAACACTTACGTACTCTACTCAATTGCTTTTCAAACTATTCTGAGAATATACCAGACCCAAAATTCAGAGTAATGAAAAAAAATTATATTGATACCAGGATCAAAAACAGTGCTAAACTAGCTTAAAATCAAACACTCTATATTAAAAGAAAACCCTACAATTTTCCTTTATGAACATGTCAAAAGAAGGCTTCCCACTGTCAAATATGAGATATCTTACAGCAAGATTTGACCAAAGCAAGTGTCAAAAATCAAGTGATATTATGAGAATTTATAAGTACCTATAATAAATTTAGTGCATCAACTAATGTATTCAGAAAATAATTCCTAGAAATATATGAAGATGAAAATAATCACAGCACTTATTTTTGAACAGCATAAAATACATACATGTTTTGTATATATATACATATGTTAAAATATATATGTATAATTTTTACCCATGACTAGATACCAATCTTCTCATAATCAATTCAAGAACTCAGCCCAATGGAGAAAATCTTTCAATGATAAAGCAATGAACTTTAAAGGACTGCTGCTGCTAGCTCCTGAATCATACCTTATTTTTCACATCTGCTAAGACAAGTAGAATTAGTTTGCCTCTAAGACAATGGGCCACAATTCTTTGAGGTTCTGTGAGAAAAGTATGAGACTTCACAAATATAAATACTTGTATATATCTTATACGTACAGGCACTACAATTTTTAGATGTATGTATATGCTTCTTGGTTAATAAAATACATACTCATTTAAAACTAACTGAGAAATTGTAGCTTTGAAGATTAAGCATTTTCTTAATTAACAGATTAAGGTGGATTTTTTTAATGTTGAAATTTTCAATAAAAAGTTTACTGAAATGTTCATTTCTATAATCAATAGTAATGTGTAATGTCATTGAAAATTGCTAAGAGAGTAGATTTTAAATGTTCTCATTACCAAACTGCTAAGTATTTGAGGCAATAGATATGTTAATTTGCTTTATTTAATCATTCCACAACGTACACATGTGTAAAAGCATCACATTGTACACCATAAAGATATATAATTTGTTTTTCAATCAAAAGTAATAATAGTTTCACCTTTAGAAGTCTGAAACGTACCATTTCAAAGTCCGCTGTTTTAGTTATCTATTGCTGCATAACAAATTACCCCCAAAATTCTATAGCTTAAAACAGTACCCTTTTTAAAAATACATCTCAATATTTTGTGGGTCAGAAATTCAAGCAGGACTCAGCTAGGTGATTCTGCTGCTCCGTGTGATGTCAACTGAAGTCATCTGGTGGGATTCAGTTGGCAAATAGGCTGGCCTGGAGAGTCGAAGAAGACTTCACTCACATATCTGTCATCTTGGCAGAGACTCCTTAAGTCTGGGTTCAGCTAGAACTGTCAACCTTAGTGCCTACATGCAGTCTTTCTAGCACGGTAGTCTCAGGGTAGTTGGATTTCATATACCTTCAATCATTGTATGAACTTTATATATATTCAATCTTTATAAAAAGATTTATAGGTCTATCAAGATTTTCTATTTCTTCTTAAGAATGTTGTAGATTTTGAGTTCTGGGAATTTGCCCATTTTATCTAAGTAATTTCATTCATTTGCATATGAATGTTTATAGTATTCTCTTATAATATTCTTTATGTCTGTGAGTTCTGCAGTAGTCTTCCTTTTTTCTTGATCAGTCTAGCTAAAGACTTGTCAATTTTGTCAATATATTCAACGAATCAACCTTTGACTTCACTGATTCTGTTTTTAAAATTCTACATATCTCCATTCTAATCTTTATTTCTTTCCTTTTTCTATCTTTTGGTTTAGCTTGGTGTTCTTTGTAGCTCCTCGGGGAGCACAGATATGTTATGAATTTGGGAAGTTTCTTCCCCTTCTTCCCCTTCTTCCCCTTCCTCCCCCTCCTCCCCCTCCTTCTTCTTTCTTCTTTCTTCTTCTTTCTTTTTGAGATAGGGTCTCACTGTGTCACCCAGGCTGGAGTGCAGTGGTGCAATCTTGGCTCACTGCAACCTTTGACTCCCAGGTTCAAGTAATTCTCCTGCCTCAACCTCCTGAGTAGCTGCAACTACAAGCACCTGCCACCACCAGCTAATTTTTGTATTTTTTTTTTTAATTATACTTTAAGTTTTGGGGTACATGTGCAGAACATGCAGGTTTGTTACATAGTTATACACGTGCCATGGTAGTTTGCTGCACCCATCAACCTATCATTTACATTAGGTATTTCTCCCAATGCTATCCCTTCCCCCGCCCCCCTCTCCCCAACAGGCCCTGGTATATGATGTTCCCCTCCATGTGTCCATGTATTCTCATTGTTCAACACCCACTTATGAGTGAGAACACATGGTGTTTGGTTTTCTGTTCTTGTGTTACTTTGCTGAGAATGATGGTTTCCAGCTTCATCCATGTCCCTGCAAAGGACATGAACTCATCCTTTTTTGTGACTACATAGTATTCCATGGTATATATGTGCCACATTTTCTTTATCCAGTCTATCATTGATGGGCATTTGGGTTGATCCCAAGTCTTTGCTATTGTGAACAGTACCACAATAAACATATGTGTGCATGAGTATTTATAGTAGAGTGATTTATAATCCTTTGGGTATACACCCAGTAATGGGATTGCTGGATCAAATGGTACTCCTATTTCTAAATCCTTGAGGAATTGCCACACTGTCTTCCACAATGGTTGAACTAATTTACACTCCCACCAACAGTGCAAAAGCATTCTTATTTCTCCATATACTCTCCAGCAGCTGTTGTTTCCTGACATTTTAATGATCACCATTCTAACTGGCGTGAGATGGTATTTCATTGTGGTTCTGATTTGCATTTCTCTAATGACCAGTGATGATGAGTATTTTTTCATATGTCTGTTGACTGCATAAATCTCTTCTTTTGAGAAGTGTCTGCTCATATCCTTCACCAATTTTTTCATGAGATTGTTTGTTTTTTGTATTTTAGTAGAGGTGGGGTTTCACTATGTTGGCCAGGCTGGTCTTGAACTCCTGACCTCATGATCCATCTTCCTTGGCCTCCCAAAGTGCTGGGATTACAGGCGTAAGCCACCACGCCTGGCCTCTTCTTTTTTAATATAGGCATTTAAAGCTGTAAGTTTCCATCTGATCATTGCTTTTGAAATATCCTATAAGTCTTACTATATTGTGTTTTAATTTGCATTAATCACAAAGAACCATATAATTTAACTTGTAACTTCTTATTTGACTCATTTGTTTAATTTCAACATTGGTGAATTTTCCAGTTTTCTTCCTGTTATTTCATAATAGAAATGATAGTTCATTTTATAATAAAAATGATCATAGAAGATACTTTGCAAGATTTTGATCTTTTAAAATGTATTAAGACTTGCTTTGTGGCCTAATATATTGTCATCCTGGAGAATGTTCCATATGCACCTGAGAAAACGTGTATTCTGCTGTTGTTGAATGCAGTATTCCACATATGTCTGTTAGGTCTAGTTAGTTTATACTGTTGTTCAAGTCCTCTATTTCCTTAATGATCTTTTGTCTAGTTATTCTATCCATTACTTAAAGTACTGACATCTTCAATTTTATTGTAGGATTCTCTATTTCTCTTTGTTTATGTCAGCTATTGCTTCATATGTTTTGGGGCTCTGTTATTTGCTGAATACTTATTTACAATTGTTATTTAACCTTAATAAAGTGATACTTTTTAAAATATATAAAGACAGAGGCAGAGAAATATGGTAAAGTAGGATGCTCTGGGGATTATCCACTCACAGAAAGATCAATTTAAACAACTATCTATGCATGAAAAATAACCTTCATAACAGCTCGGGAAACCAGATGAGAAATCACGGTACCCGGTTTTGGGATAATAATAGGATACTAAACATTGAAGAGAATAGGAAGAACAGTTTTACATTACCAGTGGCACCCCTTCCCCAACCCCAGGCAATGCAGTGTAGACAGAGACATGATCTGCTTGGGGGAAGGAGAGGGAAATAAACATAGGATCTTGCTTAAAACACAGTATTGGTCCCATCACAGGAAAACTCAGCACAGTGAAAAAACTTGTGACCCCTAACACTAGGCTGTTACCCATGGACAAAGCCTCTGGACCCACCCTGGTACCAGATGGGAACCTGTAACCCCAGGAAAACAGACTCAAGATTTGACACATGTCAACACTAGCCAGTTAAAGTGACCTAGAACCCTGAATAAACCTCACCAACAAGCAGCCAATAGCACCTGCAGGTCTTGAACACAACTCAGTGCTCTGCTGGTCTTGGTGAGCATGGAGTTTAGGTGTGACTCAGGGCTGTCAGCCATGGTGATCCTAGGTTTAGGTCCCCTCCTAGCACTGTAACGACTAAAGCAGTCATGGGCACTAGATCCTCACCATTCAACCTGCCCTGAATCTCTGAGTAGGCTCACTGCTGAATGATGCTGTAAAACAAAGCCAGACTGTGAAGACTGATTAAGTACCTATGTGAATGTACATATATTGATGCACAGCCACAAAGATCAACATCAATGAGGGAAACATGAGGTCAGCAAAAGGGCGAAGTAAGTACCAATGGCTGACGCTAAGGAGATGGAGATAGAAGAACTTCCTGACAAAAAATTCAATATAGATGTTTTAAGAAAACTCAGTGAACTTCAAAAAATAAAGAGAAACAACTCAGAAATTTAACATAGAGACTTAACAGAGAGAAAAATAATTTGAAAAATCAAGCAAAAATTCTAAAGCTGAAAAATACAATAAACAAAATGAAAAAATGCAATAAAGAACATCAACAGCAAAAATGAACATGCAAAAGAAAGAATCTGTGAACTCAAAGACAGGTTAATTTAAAATATATACTCACAGAAAAAAAATGAATGAAAAGGAATGAAGAGGGCCTATGTGATTTATGGGATAAAGCCAAAAGAGCAAATTTATGAGTCACTGATGTTCAAGAGCAGAAGAAGAAAAGGAAGAAGAAAGCTCATTTAAAGAAATAATAAAAGAAAATTTTCAAAATTTGGAGGAAGATATAATTATTCAGGTACAAAAAGATGAATTTTCTTCAATTAAATTCAAACAAAATAGACTACTCAATGTTATAATTAAATTGTTAAATCTCAAAGACAAAAAAGGATCATTTAAAACAAGAGAAAACAACAAATACCATACAAAGGACTCCCATTATATCTAATATCAGACATCTCAGCAGAAATCTTGCAAGGCAAGAGAGAACAAGATGGTCTATTGAAAGTGCTGAAGCCAAAAAAAAACAAAAAATACCAACCAAGGCAACTGCACCCAGCAAAGCTGTCCTTAGAAATGAAACACAGATAAAGACTTTACTAAGCAAACAAAAGCTGAGGGAATTCACCACCACCAGACCCATCTTACAAGAAATTCAACTGAGAGTTCTTCAAGATGAAAGAAAAGGATACTAATTAGTAATATGAAAACATATGAAAGTATGTAACTCACTGGTAAAAGCAAGAAGACTATCAAATTATAAATATTCTAATACTGTAATGGTAGTCTGTAAATCACATATCACTAGTATGAAGTTTAAAATACTATTAAAGTAATAACTACAATGATTTATTTAAAAATAAGCAATATAATAACACGTAATTGTGACATCAAAAATTCAAAATATGCAGAGGGGGAGGAGATAAAAATTAGAGTTTTTCTCTTTTTTTCTTTTTCTTTTTTGTGATCAAACATAAGTTGTCTTCAGTTTAAAATAATCTGGTATAACTAAAAATAATAAGCAAAGAATCCTACCATACTACTAGAGAAAATCACTAAACAAGAAAGGAAGATGGTAAGAAAGGAAAAAAGAAAGAAAGATTTTACAAAACAACTAGAAAACAATTAACAGAATGGTCGTAGTAAGTCCTTACCTATAAATAATTACATTCAATGTAATGGACTATGTTCTCCAAATGACAGATTAAAGTGACTGAATGAATTACAAAAAAGATCCAAGTATATGCTACATACAAGAGACTCACTTCACCTGTAAAATCACACATAGACTGAAAGTGAAGGGTGAAAAAAAAATTTCATGCAAATAAAAATCAAAAGAGAGCAAGAGTAGCTATATTTATATTAAATAAAATGGTCTTTAAGTCAAAAACTGTAAAAAGAGAAAAAGGTCATTATGTTATGATAAAGGAGTCATTTCAGCAAGAGGATATAACAATGATATATGTACTCAACCTTGGAGCACCTAAAAATATAAAACAAATATTAATAGATATAATGGGATAGCTGGGCTATAAGAATAGTAGGGGACTTTAACATCCCACTGTTGATGAGAATATGAATGAAGACACATACTATGAAAAACAATATGGAGATTCCTCAAAATAATTAAAAATGGAATTGTCATATCATCCAACAATCACACTACTGGGTATATATCCAAAAGAAATGAAATCAGTACAGCAAAGAGCTATCTGCAAATTCATGTTTATTACAACACTATTCACAATATCCAAGACATGAAATCCAGCTAAGTGTCCAACAATGGAGAAATGAGTTTTTTTAAAGTGGTGTATTTATACAATGGAATATTCTTCAACCTTGAAAAAGAATGAAACTCTATCATTTACAGAAACATGGATAAAGCTAGAGGACATTATGTTAACTGAAATAAGCCAAGCACAGAAAGACAAATACCTCATGATCTCACTCATATCTAGAATCTTTAAAAAGTTAATCTCATAGAATAGTGATTATCAAATGTTGGAAAAAGTAAGGGGGAGAAGGCTGTGAGAGGGGGTTGGGAAGAGCTTGGTCAACAGGAACAAAATTACAGTTAGATAGAAGGAATAAATTCTAGCATTCCATTGCACAGTGGGGTGGCTATGGTTAACAATAACATTGTATGTTTCAGAGTAGCTAAAAACGCATTCTGAAAGTTCTCACAACAAGGAAATGATAAATGTCTGAGGTGATGAATACACTAATTACTCCAATTTGATCATTACACTTTGTATGCATATATGGAAACATCACTCTGTATCCTATAAATAAGTACAATTATTATAAAATAAATAAACATAAAAAAGGCGGCAATCCAAATCACTACAAAACATAAGATACCTATGGCAAAATTCAATCAAAGAGATGAAAGATCTTTACAAAAACAACTATAAAACATTGATGAAAGAAATTGAAGAGGATATAAATAACCGCAAAGGTATTGAGTGTTCATGCCTTGAAAAAATTAATATTGTGAAAATGTTCATACTACTCAAAGAAATCTACAGTTACAATACAATTCCTATCAAAATGCCAGTGATATTCTTCACAGAAATAGAAGAAATAAGAAACCCCAAATTTGTATGGAACCACTAAAAACCCCAAATAGCCAAAGAAATTTTGAGCAAAAAGAACAAAGTTGGTGGCATTATACTAACTAAGTGATATGGTTTGGCTGTGTCCCCACCCAAATCTCATGTTGAATTCTAATCTCCAATGTTCAGGGAGGGACCCAGTGGGAGGTGATTGGATCATAGGGGTGGATTTCTCCCTTGCTGTTCTCATGATAGCGAGTGAGTTCTCTTGATATCTAATTGTTTGAAAGTGTGTAGCACTTCCCCCTGCTCTCTTGCACTCGCTCGCTCTCTTGCTCTCTTGTTCTCTCTCCTGCTCTGGTCATGTGAAGACCATGCCTGCTTTTCCTTCACCTTCACCCATGATTTTAAGTTTCCTGAGGCCTCTTCAGAAGCAAAGCCTGTACAGCCTGCAGAACTACGAGCCAATTACATCTCTTTTCTTACTAAATTACCCAGTTTCAGATATGTCTTCATAGCAGTGTGAAAATGGACTAATAAACTGACTTTGAAATGTACTACAAATCTGTAGTAACCAAAACATCATGGCACTGGCATTAAAACACACATATAGATCAATGGAACATAATAGAGATGCCAGAAATAAATCCACACACTTAACCCCAAATCAATTTTTGACAAAAATGGCAAGCATACAGTTTGGGGAAAGGGCTATGTCTTCAATATGTCTTCAATAAATGGTACTGGGAAAACTAGATGTCTATATGCAGAAGAATGAAGCCAGACCTGTATTTCTTACCATATACAAAAATCATCTTCAAATAATTTGAAAACTTAAATATAAGACTTAAATCAATAAAACTAATAGAAGAAAGCATAAGGGAAGCACTTCAGAAAATAGATCTGGGCAAGGGTTTTTTTAAATAAGAACTCAAAGTACAGGCGACAAAAGCAAAAACAGACAAATGGGATTACATCAAACTAAAAAAATTCTGCACAGCAAAGGAAACAATCAACAGAGTGAAGACAAAAGTCTACAGAGTGGGAAAAATATTTGCAAACTGCACATCTGAAAAGGGGTTAATATCTCGCATATATGAGGAACTTAAACAACTCAATAGCAAAAAAGAAACTAAGTAAAAATGATCAAAAAGAGCCATATAATTATTTCTCCAAAGAAGACATGCAAATGGCCAACAGTAAAATGAAAAATGCTCAACATCACTAATCATCAGGTAAAGCAAGTCAAAACTATAACGAGATATTACCTGATTATAATTAGAATGGCTAATACAAAGAAAAGAATAAATAACAAACACTGGCATGGATGTAAAGGAAGGGAACACGTACATACTGTTGATGGGAATGTAAATTGGTGTAGGCATTATGGAAAATACTATGGAGATTTCTCAGAAAAATTAAAAACAGAACTACCATATGATCCAACAATCTCACTATTGGATATATATCCAAAGGCAAAGAAATCAGTATGTTCATTGTGGGTGGGAGTGTAAATTAATTCAACCATTGTGGAAGACAGTGTGGCAATTCCTCAAGGATCTAGAATTAGAAATTCATTAGACCCAGCAATCCCATTACTGGGTATATAACCAAAGGATTATACCTGATTCTAATATAAAGACACATGCACGCATATGTTCATTGGGACACTGTTTACAATAGCAAAGACTCGGAACCAACCCAAATGCCCATCAATAATAGACTGGATAAAGAAAATGTGGCAGATATACACCATGGAATACTCTGCAGCCATAAAAAAGGATGAGTTCATATCCTTTGCAGGGACATGGATGAAACTGGAAACCATCATTCTCAGCAAACTGACACAAGAACAGAAAACCAAACACCACATGTTCTCACTCATAAGTGGGTGTTGAACAATAAGAACACAC
>CAUYLG010046631.1:0-16007 GCA_963573385.1 Cacajao melanocephalus | reverse complement strand
TGGCATTGTTTTAATGTGGGTTATTCATATCGCTTTTTGCATAATTTTTTCATACCTTTTCATTGCGGCCCAGGTTTCCCACATTATTCGCTTTTTTTTTTTTTTTTTTTTTTTTTTTTTGAGACAGGGCCTCACTCTCACCCAGACTGGATTGCAGTGGTCCATTCTCTGCTCACCACAACCTCCGCCTCCCGGGCTTAAGCAATTCTCCTGCTTCAGCCTCCCAAGTAGCTGGGATTACAGGTGTGCACCGCTACTGCCCAGCTAATTTTTGTATTTTTAGTAGAGACAGGATCTCAACATGTTGGCCAGGCTGGTCTCAAACTCCTTACCTCAGCCTCCCAAAGTGCTGGGATTACAGGTGTGAGTCACTGCACCCGGCCCCACAAGATTAACTTTTGATAGCTTTATCTCTGAACCAGGAAACAGTCGACACATTTCAAGATGGGTAACTGTAAATTATGGCCTCTCTTAAGGATTTCTGGAGCTGGTTTTAATATTTCAAAGAATCTCAAAATGGGCTGAGAGCAGAGGGTCAAGTGTGTAATCCCAGCACTTTGGGTGGCTGAGATGGGAGATTGCCTGAGCCCAGGAATTCGAGACCAGCCTGGGAAACATGGCAAAACCCTATCTCTACAAAAATTTTAAAAATTAGCTGAATGTGCTGGTGCACACCTGTGGTCCCAGCTACTTAAAAGGCTGACGTGGGAGGATCACATGAGGCTGGGAGGTTGAGGCTGCAGTGAGCCATGATTGCACCACTGCACTCCAGCCTGGGTAACAGAGTGAGACTCTGTCTCAAAAAAAAAAAATAGATGTGATTGTTAAGTAAAAAGACTAATTTTCTCACAATCTGCATTAGTTTACTAGGGATGCCATAACAAAGTACTGCAAACTGGGAGGCTTACGCAACAGAAATTCATTTCTTCCCAGTTCTGGAAGCTGGAAGTCCAAGATCAAGGTATCAGCAGGAATGATTTCTTCTGGGGGCTTTTTTTTTTTTTTTTTTGAGATGGAGTTTCGCTCTTGTTGCCTAGGCTGAAGTGCAATGGCATGATCTTGGCTCACTGCAACCTCCACCTCCTGGGTTCAAACGATTCTTCTATCTCAGCCTCTCAAGTATCTGGGACTACAGGTGCACACCACCACACTCAGCTAATTTTTGTATTTTTAGTAGAGACGAAGTTTCATCATGTTGGTCAGGCTGGTCTTGAACTCCTGACTTCAGGCTATCCACTCGCTTTGGCCTCCCAAAGTGCTGGGATTACAGGCATGAGCCACCACGCCCAGCCCTTTTTCTTTTTTTTTTGCCGGGTGGGGTGGGGTGGGGAACAGAGTCTTACTCTGTCACCCAGGCTGGAGTGCAGTGGCTTGATCTTGGCTCACTGCAACCTCCACCTCCTGGGTTCAAGCAATTCTTCAGCCTCAGCCTCCTGACTAGCTGGGATTATAGGCACCTGACACCACGCCAGGCTAATTTTTTGTATTTTTAGTAGAGAAGAGTTTTCACCATGTTGGCCAGGCTGGTCTCTAACTCCCAACCTTAAGTGATCTGTCTCCCTTGGTCTCCCGAAGTGCTGGGATTATAGGCATGAGTCACCACGCCCGGCTAATGTCATCTTGATATGGCAAAGGAGGACTGGTGTTCAGACACAAGAGGACTAGAGACTGCTGTTCATAGGTCTGAATGGCACAGGAGGGCACCCACAGTGTCCCAAAGCCTTCCTTGTTGAATGCGATTTAGCAGAGAGAGAGACAGCGAGCTGCTGGGAACCCAGGATTAGGTGAGAACTAGGTCAGGACTGAGCTGCACTCTCAACAGAGGGACAAATGGGAGCCCCTTTGTATTTTGTGGACCACCCAGGTTCTCTTTCAAGGGAGCGCCTGCCCTCTGTGATGCCCAGAGGCAAACAGGACCCATAAGATCAAGAAGTAGACTTTTTGGATAAACCCTTGAGAGCTTAAATTCAATTCCAGAGCGGAGGGAGAGAGGGGAAAAAAATGGGAGAGAAAGAGAGTTTTAAACTGAACTGTGACTGTATTATAAACTGGAATGGACTAAGAAGTGACTGAACTTGAGTGAATTTATCTGAAATTGACTAGATTAAATTTTCTTTGCTTTGAGGCAGAATGGAGGCTCAAGGCAGAAATTACACTCAATTATAAAAGAATAGAGAAAATTACATTTTTGCACACTCAAGTCAGTGACTGTGAAATTTGTACTGGCTTCAATAATTACAGGTGGCCAGGTGTCAGTAAAATCCCAAGAATAGACCAAGGGGTCATTACGTGCTGTTCTTCAAAGTTATTACCTGATCTGTGGCTGTGCCTCAAAAGGTCAACACAATGTCTTCTCATCAGAAATCATGATGAAGCCCATTCACATTTCTGTTCACAATGTTCTCTTGCTATCAGAAAGCAGAACCAAGCCTTATGAAGTAGAAAAGTACATTTTTTCAGGGTTCTGGGGAAGTCTAGGGCTAGATTATAAACCTATGACCAAAAGGGGGAAAGTAAGAAATTGCAGGTGGTGCTGGGTATCTTCTGCCTGGCCCTGCAGACTGCTGTCCACACCTCCCCACACTTCTTCTGGGAGGCAGACCCCTGTTCATGGCATCCCTGCAGCTCCTGCCCTTGAGAGGCATTGGCAATAAATCAGAGGAAGCAAGAGAGTGAGTTTGTTGGAAGTGGAAGGGATCCAAGTTACCAGCGGCGAATCTGTATGGGTCTGCAGCAACCTCAGTTCTTGCCTCCTCAGAAGAAAGAATTCGACGGATAAGGCATAAGGTAGAAAAAGAGACCAAGGCAAGTTTTAGGGCAGGAGTGAAAGTTTATTAAAAAGCTTTAGAGCAGGAATGAAAAGAAAGTAAAGTATTCTTGGAGGAGGGTCAAGCGAGCAACTTGGAGGACAGTGTCGCCTTTGAACTTGGACTTAGGGTTTTATATGTTGGCATACTTCCAGCATCTTGCTTTCCTTTTCCCTTGATTCTTCCCTTGGGGAGAGCTGCCCGTATGCGTGGTGTCCTGTTAGCACATGGGGAGTGGGCAGCGTGTGCAGTGTGTTTATCGGAGTTGTACGCATGCTGACCTGAGGCATTCTTCCTTCTACCTGCGGGATGTCCCTGGAAGGTCTTATACCAGTTAAACGCTGCCCTTTTGCCTCTTAGTGTACATGCTTGAGCTCACTTGCCCAAGATCTTATCAGGAAGCAGCTAATCACGGTTTCAGGTTTTTTTTCTATCTATAGGGAGACTTCCTTTTCCTGGTGCTGGCTGCGACCAATTATTATTTTAGACAGACAGTTAATAACCACCTGATCATCACCTGATAGTTGCCTGACATTCTCGGTCAGGTGGAGGCCTCTCCTGCCCTGCTCATGCCTGACCAGCTACCTGCTGTAACAAGTGGGGTATTGATTCCTCTGTCCGCCCTGTTAGTCCCCACAGGTTGGCTGCAGCCCTCTCCAGAAGACCACAGCACTTATCAGGCAACCCCATTCCATACAGTCACCTTCTCTAGGCTCCAAAAATCTCTATCCTTGCTTTTTAGGCTAGGGTAGTAACATACTTTTAGTACTTCTGCAAAGTACTGCCTTTTTCTGAGGGTTTCCATAAACTTTGCCCATACCCTTGAAAATCATGCCTTTATTAAACACTTTCCAGTTCACTGTTGCATCTCTTATGGCGTTCTTGGTTGATGCTCTGGGGATGGTTATATGCTGTATAGCAAAGCTCCTTGCTATCTGCATGAACATAAGGAGTGGACCATGTGAACACGCGTACTCCAAACAGCATGTTTTCTTCACACAGTTGAGTCAAGAGCCCTGAGTGAGTGAGACTATGGATTTCTCAGGTGACATGCTTGCTTCCCGTAGTACAGGTTCCAGAGTCTTTTGTGCATGATTCTGGTTGTACTCTGAGATCTTTCAGCTCTTTAGGATCTTCAGTACAAATAGTAATTATTGCAATAGATGTGAAAAAAAATGATAGTTTATAGAAAATTCTGGGTGCAGGGGTTAGCTATTCCTTTTAAAGCCAGGAGTGAACACGCCTAGGTTAAGGATTTCTATTAGGAAGACAATGGCTGAGAATTCATGTTCATATTGAAAGAGGGCAGGGAGAAGTCACTCGTCATAGGCAGCTTCTATTCTGTCAGCAGTGGTATTTCAATAGAGACTGCGATCGCCCCAGCTCCTAGCCAATGGTTTCTTGTTCGAAGAAAGTCCCAGAGGCTCCAAGTCTCCCCTCACCTCATTATGCTCCACAGACTGACACCTCCTCAAGTTCTTCAATGTTCTTTATGGCAATAACTCAATACTTTTTATTTTTAAACAGAAAGATTACCCTGTCAGGAGTTCGAGACCAGCCTGGCCAACATGGTGAAATCCCATCTATACTAAAAGTACAAAAAATTAGCCAGGCATGGTGGCACATGCCTGTAGTCCCAGCTACTTGGGAGGCTGAGGCAGGAGAATGGCTTAAACCAGGGGCAGAGATTTCAGTGAACTGAGATCATGCCACTGCATTCCAGCCTGGTTGACAGAGTGAGACTCAATCTAAAAAGAAAGATAAACAGACATATGACCCTGATAACTGGAATTTTATTTATTTATTGTTTTTATTTATTTATTTTTTCAGTGGGAGTAACTTCCTGCTAGAAATTTCTCAGTAATGGTTTGGCCAAAAAGGCTTGGAATTTATTAAGAGCTAGAGTCATGCACCATGTTTTGTGTGTCGAACTCACTTTTTTAGTACGGAGACCAGAAACATGCTACCACGGAGTCTTTTCAGCTAAAAATGAATGAAGTTAGATTTTGTCTTTCCAAAGACTTGCCACAAGCCAAGAAGCTCTGGGCCTGGCATTGGACAGCAGTTCTTTCCTTGTATGTGAAGTGATGGCTGATCTGTTTGCAGAAGGGAAAATCAACAAAGACCAGCAATTTTTACTGCCCTACTCTGTTCCTTAGAGCATGTTAGAGAGCATGATTTCAAAACACACTGGGGCCACAGGTCTCTCAATAGTCAAAGAAACCCCTGCAGCCTTGTCCTGGGTGCTGTGGCAATTTGGGCAAAGATGGGAAGTGTTTTACCCTCTTAAGCTGAGCCTCTGGTCGTGACCACTCCCAGCACCTAAAGATGGTTAGTGACCTCTTATGGGCTGCTTGCTCCCTCCTCTGTTCTTACCATTCCAGATTCCATAAGAGATTAAAGTTTCTATCTCATAGACTCCACGACATCAGTGAAGCTTGTGTCTTACAGATGCAATATTCAATTCTGGAAATAGTCTCTTCTTGACTTACTTCAAGAAGTTGGGCTAAACTTCAGAGAAACTTATATGGAAGGAGCCCCAGATGGGGATGCAGGGTGACCCAGGTCCTTAACGACTTGACAGTGAATTTGAGAGAGTCTTTTCAAACTTCCTGTGCTACTTTGCTGTGAAGTGCAAGTCCAGGCCCCATTAATGTTTCTCCTGCCTCTGCCATTGCTGTTGGCCGCCTACGAGGTAGGTGAAGGGTCATAATTAATAGTGTCTGGCCCTTTAAATCTGGTCTCCGTAGCACCTCCACAATGCCATTATTGTGTATGTGCTGCCTGTGGGGTCCCTGGCTGGTGCTCTCAAAGGAGGACTCCACCTAAGGGAGGCCTGCCGGAGCCTGCCACCACCACCACCTGGCTTTCTGTAATTGGATCTCCATAGGGGCCTCAGGGAGTGTAGGATGAAAACATCTATTTCCACCTACTCCCAACCAACACGCTGAACAATCTGTACTCTTGCTGAGAAAGACCCATGAAGGACTGAAAAATTCTTTTTCTGGGTGACACTGAGAAGACAGTCACAAGATTTAGGTAAGTCTCACTAGAAAACCTCTTGTCCACCCAGCCCTCTGAGGAAACTTATTTCTACTAAGGCAGAGGTGAGTATCCTGAACACAGTGTAGCATTATTTTAGACAGATGAGTATGAGTTTCAGTAACTGGATATCTATTGAGAGGCAACTTTGACATATTTTACAGGAATGCAAACTTTTGTACATAATAGCATGATCAGAAAGTTAGTTCAGTGCTCCAAACCTAAAAGGAGTATTAAAAATGCTTCACGGCCAGGTGCAGTGGCTCACACCTATAACCCTAGCACTTTGGGAGCCCCAGGTGGGTGAATCACAAGGTGAGGAATTCAAGACCAGCCTAGCCAAGATGGTGAAACCCCATCTCTACTAAAAATACAAAAATTAGCTGGGCGTGGTGGTAGGTGCCTGTAATCCCAGCTACTTGGGAGGCTCAGGCAGAAAATTGCTTGAACCTGGGAGGCAGGGGTTGCAGTGAGCCAAGATCACGCCACTACACTCCAGCCTGGGGGACAGAGTGAGACTCTATATTAAAAAAATACATAAATAAAATGAATAAAAAGCTTCACAATTGACTTTTTTTTCCTTTTTCCTTCTTACAGTCAATGAATAGATATTGCTACATTATTATGAACTAAAGCCTATAGTTTACATTAGGATTTACTTTTTGTATTTTCCATTCATTGGGTTTTGACAAATGCATAATGTCACGTGTCTACACTTACAGTATCATCAGGACAGTTTCACTGCCCTTAAAAATCTCTTGTGTGGTGGCTCACACCTGTAATTCCAGCACTTTGGGAGGCTGAGGCGGGCAGATCACCTGAGGTCAGAAGGTCGAGACTAGCCTGGCCAACATGGTGAAACCCCAATTAAAAAAAAAAAAGTCTCTTGTGCTCCATCTGGGCATCCTTCCCACCCTATTTCCCAGCCCTGACAACCACTGATGATCTTACAGTCTCCATAGTTTCACCCAGCTTTTTCAGACTGGCTTCTTCACTTACCAATATGCACTTAAGTTTTCTTCCTGTTTGTTTGTGGCCTGATAGCTCATTACTTTTTATTGCTGAATAATATTCCCCTGTATAGAGGTACTATGGTTTGTTTATCCATTTACCTATTGAAGAATGTCTTGGTTGTTGCCAATTTTGGCAATTATGAATAAAGCTGCTACCAACATTCATGTACAGGTTCTCGTGTGGACGTAAATTTTCAGATCACTTGGGTAAATGCCTAGAAGCATGATTGTTAGATCATAGTAAGACTATGCTTAACTTTGTAAGAACTGCCAAGCAGTGTTCGAAAGTGGCCTCACCATTTTGTATTCCCACCAGCAATGAATGAGAGTTTCTGTTGCTCCATATCCTCACCAGCATTTGGTGTTGTTGGTGTTTAGGATTTTAGCCATTCTAATAGGTGTGTAGTGGTATCTCATGGTTGTTTTGATCTGCAATTCCCTAATGACATAGGATGTTAGCCTCTTTTCATATGCTTATTTACTCTCTGTATATCTTCTTTGGTGAGGTGTCTGTTCAGAGTTTTTGCCCATTTAAAAAATTGAATTTTCTTTTTGTTAAATTTTAAGACTTCCTTGTATATTATGGATAACAGTCTTTACCAGTATGTGTTTTGCAAAGATTTTCTCCTAGTCTGTGGCTTGTCTTTGCACTGTCTTAACAGGATTTTTCACAGAACAGAATTTTTAAAATATAATGAAGTTCATTTTGTCAATTTTTTCTTTTATGAATTATGCCTTTGGTGTTGTATCTAAAAAGTCATCGGCAAACCCAAGGTCACTTAGATTTTCTCCTATGTTATCTTCTAGATGTTTTATAGTTTTGAATTTTACATTTACATCTGTGATCCATTTTGAGTTAATTTTTGTAAAAAGTGTAAGATCTGTGTCTGGATTCATTTATTTGTATGTGGTTGTCCAGTTGTTCTAGGATCATTTATTTAAAAGATTATCCTTTTTTTCCACTGGATTGTCTTTGCTCCTGTGTCAGTGATCAGTGGACTATATTTGAGTGAGTATATTTCTGGGCTCTCTAGTAGATTCCATTGATTTATTGGCGTATCCTTCTGCCAATGCCACAGTCTTGGTGATTGTAGCTTTGTAGTATATCTTTAAGCCTGTAGTGTCAATTCTCTGCCTTTGTTCTTTAAGATTGTGTTAGCTCTTTTGGGTCTTTCACCTTTCCATGGAAACTTCAGAATCATTTTGTCAATGTCTACAAAATAATGTGCTGGAATTTTGATTGAGATTGTACTGAATCTACAGATCATACTGGGAAGAACTGTCATCTTAACATTATTGAATCTTCCTATCCACAAACATGAAATATGTCTCCATTTATCTGGATTTTATTTGATTTACTTTATCAGAATTTTATAGCTTTCCTTATATACATCTTGTACATGTTTTTTTAGATTTATACATAACTCTCTCTTTTTGATGCTAATGCAAATGGTATTGTGTTTTAAATTTCAAATTCCCATTGTTAACTGTTGGTATATCGGAAAGCAATTGACTTAAATGTTTATTTTATTTTATTTTAAATCTTAATCTATTTATTTGTTTTGAGACTAGGTTATGAGACTGGCTAATTTTTGTATTTTTTGTACAGATATGGTTTTGCCATGTGGCCCAGGCTGGTCTCAAACTCCTGGGCTCAAGTGATCCACTCACCGTGGCCTCCCAAAATTCTGGGATTACAGGCATGAGCCACCATGCCGGGCCACAATTGACTTTTGAATATCGGTCTACGTTTTAAATCTCCTCTTCGTTTTTTTTTTTTTTTTTTTTTTGTCATTGACTTCTTCTGTCTCTTGAAAGAGAAAATACTCAGGGTTTGGAGAAAAATATTAAATATTTTTAAAATTAATAGACTTTATTTTTAAGTTTATAGGAAACGGAGCCGACAGTACGGAGAATCCCTATGTGCCCCCCAACACTTTCCCCTACTGTTAATATCTTCCGTTAGTGTGATACATTTGTCGCAAATTTAAAATTTAAGTTTAATGCAGCAAGTAGGTATTGAGTGCTTTTAGACATGCACAAGAAGTGTTCCCTGTCCCCCATAAAGCTCACAATCTCACTGAGAAGGAGATAAATGCTTTCATATGAGCCACTAATACAAAATAGTGCAAAATTTGGTTTTAAGGTGCGCCCTCCTCAGCAAAGGAGAGAAATCAGTGTAGAAGTAGTTAGGGAGCTACTGATGGAGTAGGTGAGAGGTAGGAAGGCTCTGCAAGTGAGGCAGGAATGGGATAGGCGCAGGTAGATTACAGGCAAAGTCCAAGCAGAAGGCAAGGCATGCGCAAGGTTACAGAGGCAGGAATGTTAGAGGGAGGGGCTTGATCACATATCACATTGGGCAGAGGTGGAAAGTGACTCTGAAGACACAGAGTCTTTGTATTAGTCAAACAGGACAGGGTCATTGTATTAGTCAGGGTTCTCTAGAGGGACAGAACTAATAGGATAGATGTATAAATGAAGGGGAGTTTATTAGGAGAATTGACTCATACGATCACAATAGACCATCTGCAAGCTAAGGAGCATGGAAGCCAGTCTGAGTCCCAAAACCTCAAAAGTAGGGAAGCTGGCTGGGCGCAGTGGTTCACACCTGTAATTACAGCACTTTGGGAGGCCTAGGTGGGTAGATCACCTGAGGTCAGGAGTTTGAGACCAGCCTGGCCAACATGGTAAAACCCTGTCTCTACTAAAAATACAAAAATTTGCCAGGCGTGGTGGTGTGCGCCTATAATCCCAGCTACTTATGAGGCTGAGGCAGGAGAATCACTAGAACACTGGAAGCAGAGGTTGCAGTGAGCTGAGATCACGCCACTGAACTCCAGCCTGGGTGACAGAGCGAGACTCCATCTCAAAAAAAAAAAAGTAGGGAAGCCGATAGTACAACCTTCAGTCTGTAGCCAAAGGCCCAAGAGCCCCTGGCAAATCACTGCTGTAAGTCCAAGAGTCCAAAAGCTGAAGAACCTGGAGTCTAATGTTCAAGGGCAGGGAGCATCCAGCATGGGAGAAAGATGGAGCCCAGAAAACTTAGCCAGTCTAGCCTTTCCATGTTCTTCTGCCTGCTTTTATTCTGGCCGAGCTGGCAGCTGATTAGATGGTGCCCATCAGGATTGAGAGTCGGTCTACCTCTCCCAGCCCACTGGCTCAATTGTTAATCTCCTTTGACAACACCCTCACAGACACACCCAGGAACAATACTTTTCATCCTTCAATCCAGTCAAGTTGACACTCAGTATTAACCATCACTTTCCTGTATGTTGCTGTGAGGAATCAGAACTCGCTAAGGAGCTTAGAGTTGAGATTCTGAGCAGATCTTTAGGATCTGGTTCTTCCAGGTCCATTGGTTTTTGGCTTCACTTTACATCTCAAGGCAGATACTCTGTACCATTTGCTTCTTTGAATCAAAGTTAAAGGCTCATGCCAAGGAGAAGCACTGTGCTTCTGGGGGAAAGCTACCAGTTGGGGCCGCGGCTTTTCCATTTGCCACAAGGGTAGAATTTTGTGTGTGCACATGAGGAAGAAAGCAAACAGCTTAGGAGGTCAAAAATAGCAACGCAGCCCCTCTAGGGAAATTGCCCTGAGTTCTCCAGATCCCTTTCCTGCGTTGAACTCACTCTCCTTGAAGGCCTTTTGTCATTTCTGGTGGTCAGGAAAACCCTGTGGGTTCTCTAAGGAGGAGAGCAATGAGGAAACTGAATGAACCCTATTGCTTTAATCTCTTCTCACTATACTAGGGGAAGAGCAAGGAGAATACCAAATGCCCTCTTTTTCTTTCTTAGTTAACTTATCTCAACAGGCCTCTTTAGATTTGCATGGAATTGCTTATTCAGGTCATCAATGAGACTGCAGGGACACAAGAAAGTTTTGTTAGTGAAAGGACATACATATAATTTTGGTCACACCTGCCCCACAGACATCACCTGCCTTCATAATCTCTCTAGGCATCTGCCCCTTCTTGTTGTTTTTTTGCCCCCACTCCTGCTGCCCCTTGAGTTCAGGCCACCCACCTGACTGCAAGAGTGCAGGGGCAGCCACAAACTCCCTGGCTCCCACCCCTCTCACAGTCACCGCGTTCAAAACATCAGAGGCAGCTTCGATCAATTCTTTTCCCACACAAAGTGTCTCATTCCTTCTCTAAAGCACCACTCCCTTTTTTTTTTTTATTAAGATGGAGTCTTGCTCTGTCAGCCAGGCTGGAGTGCAGTGGCTCACTGCAACCTCTGCCTCCCCGGTTCAAGAGATTCTCCTGCCTCAGCCTCACAAGTAGCTGGGATGACAGGTGCCCACCACCATGCCTGGCTAATTTTTATAGTTTTAGTAGAGACAGGGTTTCGTTATGTTGGCCAGTCTGATCATGAACTCCTGACCTCAAGTGATCTGCCTGCCTCAGCCTCCCAAAGTGTTGGGATTACAGGCGTGAGCCACGGTGCCCAGCGCAACACTTCCTTTTGATTCCCACCCTGCCCCAGGAGCTCAGCATCTTACCTAAAACTCCCGCATATATTCTGCATCAAATCTGAACTCTTGGGCCTGGATTTCAAGGTGTTCCCTCTCAAAAGCTGCCAGACTGTCCCATGCCTTAGTTCACGGTTGCTCTTTTCATCCCTGGGCCTGGCATTTTTTCCTCCTTCTCCCTCCAAACAACAATTTAAGTTCTACCTTCTCTATGCAGGGTTGCCACTTTGAGCATATAAAGTATCAGATGATTTGTTACATTTTAATTTCAGATAGATAAAAAATGTTTAAAAATATGGGACATATACTAAAAATTACTTATTTATATAAAATGTAAACTTAATTGGAACACCTATATTTTACCTGTCAACCCTATGTCTACAAAGCCTGTTCTTAATGACCTAATTTCCTTTGATCTCCTTTTTTTAGTTCCCAAAACACCCAATTTAGTCTTTAATTCAGTACTTCATTCTATGCCATCTTGTGCTTATTAATTACATATACAATCTTAACGCCTATTGAGCAGTTAATATCAGGCACTGTGCTAAATTCTTTTCATACTGTAACTTACATTCTTACAAGATTCAGGACAAAGTAGGTACCACTATAATACCCATTTTATAAATGAGAGAGCTGAGTCTTTGAGAGGTTATTTTATTTATTTAAGGTTCCAAAGCTGATTAAGAACTTGAATTTTCATCTGTCTGCAGGGTGACCAGCTGATTTCAGTTTTTGTGGCACTATTCTGCTTTTTTGTTTTTTCTGTTGTTTTTTAAACGGAGTTTCGCTCTTGTTGCCCAGGCAATGGCGCAATCTCGGCTCACTGCAACCTCCACCTCCTGAGTTCAAGCCATTCTCTTGCCTCTGCCTCCTGAGTAGCTGGGATTACAGGTGCCCACCACCACGTCCACCTATTTTTTTTTTTTTTTTTGGTATTTTTAGTAGAGACGGGTTTCACTATGTTGGCCAGGCTGGTCTCGAACTCCTGACCTCAGGTGATCTGCCCTTCTCAGCCTCCCGAAGTGCTGGGATTACAGGCGTGAGCCGCTCTGCCCAGCCAGTACTGCTCTGTTTTTAAATTGAGTCCCACATCCCAGGAACCCCCTCAGTCTGGGCAAGCCCTAAATAACTGACTTTAACATTGGGATTCTATCTTCTCATTTTCGTGTGTTTGAATTGTGTTCTCTCAGCTAGACTATGGACTCCCTGAGGAAAGAGACACATCTTATGGTATTTACTTATACTAAGAATTTCTTAGGAAGTGCTTGACAAGTCAGGAGTAAGAAGTTCCCTCAGACCAAATCTCTTTTCCAGGTCTTCTTTGTTTGTTTCTGTTTGTTTTTGTTTTTGTTTTCAGACAGGGTCTCACCCAGGCTGGAGTGCAGTGGTGAGATCTTGGCTCACAGCAACCTCCACCTCATAGGCTCAAGTGATCCTCCAGCCTCAACCTCCTGAGTAGCTGGGACTACATACACATGCCACTATACCCAGCTAATTTTTTTTTTTTTTTGTATTTTTTGTAGAGACAGGGTTTTGCCATGTTGCCCAGGCTGGTCTAGAACCCCTTTGCTCAAGTGATCTGCCTGCCTTGGCCACTCAAAGTGCTGGGATTACAGGCGTGAGCCACCGCGCCCAGTCTCTGGGGTCTCTTGGGATTGTAGGAGCTGAGGACTATGTGGAGCAGCATGCTTGGGAGTGGCCAGTCTCAGATGCAGCTGAGACCTGAGTATGACTGGAGGCCTTTGCAATAGACGCACACACGTTTTCATGATGCCACTAGATCCTGCTTGCAAAGATGCTAGGTGATTGCTACGAGCAACAATGCCTCTAAATTGCTGAAGATGCAGCTCCCTGGTAGGTAGGTGTGTGGTGTATCACTTGGCAAGCAGAGCCTTGAGAGGCATCCTGCTGTGAAGTCTGAGTTAGGGTATGGGTGAGGCTGGAGAAATAGAAGCCAGGGTGCTAAGAGGAGTGGGGTGCTAGTGAGTAGCAAGCCAGTCAGCACATTGCTGGATGGGACAGCACCCTAGGAAGCTGTGTGGCCGCTGTTTCTTTGCTGGGACTCTGCTTTCATCAAATGGTCACATATCCAAAATGTGACATATTATTACATGATTGTATAATAACCAAGTGGTTAAAATGATGATACGTAGGTGTTATTGTTAGGCTGAAATGTGTTTAATGAGGTGTGATAGGAAAGGCAGAAATGACAGATTTCCATCCCAAAAGGGTGTGTGGCTAACTTGTCTCAACTTCATTTTATGTGCAGGTTGGTATTGAGGACACATTAAATATAAGAACTAAGCTGTATGTGGAGACGTCGTTTGTAAAAAACATTTGCCATTTTAAAGAACTCTAAGTTAGACTGGTAAAAGAATCTCAATTCAGTGTTCAGGTTTTTTCTTTAAGAGATTGTAACAGACATGGGGCACAAAGGTTAGGCAGGGGTTTCCATTTTGAACCATGCTGACAGACTCCTCCATCTTTCTCTCTTTAGAAACCATGCTGGCTTTTCCTTGTCCCCAGAGGACAGCCTCTCCAGCTCAGTGTGACATTCAAGGCCATTCCTAGCCTACCCTGGCTCCAGGCTTTCCAGCTCATCTCCTGCCAGCATCTTACCATGGGTCTGCTCCAGCTAGACTGCTAGGGACTAAATGTTCGTGTACCCACAAATCATGTTGAAACCTAGTCCCCACTGTGAGGGGTTTTTGGAGGTGGGGCCTTTAGAATTAAGTGTCTTTATAAAAGAGACCTCAGAGAGCTCCTTTCTCCTTCCTTCGTCTGAAGCTACACTGAGAAATGGCTGTTCACGAACCAGGAAGAGGGCCCTTGCCAACCACTGAATCTGCCAGTGTCTTGATCTTGGGCTTCCCAGAGTCTAGAACCATGAGAAATAAATCTCTGTTGTTTATAAGCCACTCGGTCTATGGTATTCCATGACAGCAGCCTGGATGGACTGACACAGACAGACTCTTCAATTGCCATCATCTAAATACACACTTTTCTGAACTTTTCTGCCTCTTCAGACTTTTCTCTTGCAAGGTATTGTGGTTTAGCATTTAATCTTTGGATCTAGACTGCATGGGCTGAAATCTTGGTTCTTCTATTTACTATGTGATCTTGAATAAGTTACCTAACTGCTCTATGACCTGATTTCTCCAACTGGAAAAAGTGAAACTAAAATGATATTTATCTTACAGGAGTCAAAGAATGAAAGTACTTAGAACAATGCACATTACATAGTAAGTACTCAGTAAATGCCAGCTCCTCGTTTCCATAACTAGATCTCATTACCCTCTTCACTTAGCTCAAAATATGTCTTTTCCTTGAAGACTTTCCTAACCACCCCATCCTGCAATGTGCTTCCCATCTTGAGAAATCCCAAGTCCCAGCACTGTTCTTTGGTGGGTGGTTGGTTTCTGTTCTCATGCTTGTGTCTTATGATCACAGCTATTCATTGAGCACTCACTTTGAGTCAGGCTTGTATGACACTTGGGAGGAAGGTTTTTTTTTTTAATTTTTATTTATTTATTTATTTATTTTTTATTTATTGTACTTTAGATTCTGGGGTACATGTGCAGATCATGCAAAATTGTTGCATAGGTACATTCATGGCAAGGTAATTTGTTGCCACCATCCCCCCCATCACCTATACCTGACATTTCTCCCCACGTTATCCCTCCCCTACTCTCCCTCCCACTATCCCTCCTGTAGCCCTGCAACAACAGACCCCAGTGTGTGATGCTCCCCTCTTTGTGTCCAAGTGTTCTCATTGTTCAACACCACCTATGAGTGAGAACATGCGGTGTTTTTCTGCTCTTGTGTCAGTTTACTGATGGTTTCCAGGTTCATCCATGTCCCTACAAAGGACCCAAACTCTTCGTTTTTTATGGCTGCATAGTATTCCATGGTGTATATGTGCCACATTTTCTTTGTCCAGTTTATCACTGATGGGCATTTGGGTTGGTTCCAGGTATTAGCTATTGTAAACAGTGCCACAATGAACATGCATGTGCATGTGTCTTTATAACAGAACGATTTATAGTCCTTTGGGTATATACCCAGTAATGGGATTGCTGGGTCAAATGGAATTTCTATTTCTAGATCCTTGAGGAATTGCCACGCGGTCTTCCACAATGGTTAAACTAATTTACACTCCCACCAACAATGTAAAAGTGATCCCACTTCTCCACATCCTCTTCAGCATCTGTTGTCTCCAGATTTTTCCCCCCACCAGGCTTGTCCAGCATGATTTTTTTTTTGTCTCCAGATTTTTTAATGATCGCCATTCTAACTGGTGTGAGATATATCTCAATGTGGTTTTGATTTACATTTCTCTAATGACCAGTGATGATGAGCATTTTTTCATATGTTTGTTGGCCTCATATATGTCTTCTTTTGAAAAGTGTCTGTTCATGTCCTTCACCCACTTTTGGATTGGGTTTGTTTGATTTTTTTCTTGTAAATCTGTTTCAGTTCTTTGTAGATGCTGGATACTAGCCCTTTGTCAGATGGGTAGATTGCAAAAATTTTTTCCCATTCTGTTGGTTGCCAGTTCACTCTAATGATTGTTTCTTTTGCTGTACAGAAGCACTGACATTTAATTAGATCCAGAGGAGAGAGATCCAAGACGGCCGATTAACAACAGCTCAGGATTGTAGCTCCCAGTGAAAGC